>APFE031012287.1:0-21819 GCA_000404065.3 Pinus taeda | reverse complement strand
AAGTTATACTTAACTATTCCTATGTGTCGGAATATCCTAACATCCCCCCTTAAGAACAACTTGGGATAGGATTGAAGAATTTACAAATATGACACAATAGGAGAAGGAAGGAGGAACTAGAGCCTATCCCCCCTTAGTGACAACTTCTTGAACTCCAACCATAAATCGAAGTTTAGTAAACTTTGCCTTTGTGAGAGCCTTTGTAAAGATGTCTGCAACTTGATCATCTGTTGAACAATATTGCACTTCAAGAACATGGTCATGAATGAGATTTCTGATGAAGTGCATGTGTAGTTCAATGTGTTTTCTATGCTTATGTTGGACTGGATCTTTGCATAGTTGAATGGCACTTTGATTATCACACCAAAGTGTAGTCGGATGCTGCTGCTGAAAGCCAAACTCTGATAGGATCTGAGGAAGCCACAAGGCTTCCTTACTAGCTTCTACGACACCACAATACTCTGCTTCTACTGAAGAAAGATAAATGGCACCTTGTTTCTTGCAAGCCCATGTAATAGGTCCTGAACCAAGAGTGAACACATAACTGATAGTAGACTTCCGATCATGAGGGTCACCAGCCCAATCAGAATCAGTGAAACCAACCAATAGAGAAGATGCTTCGGCACTGTAATGAATTCCAAACTGAACTCTACCTCGAACATAACAAAGTATTCTTTTAGCTACTTTCCAATGACTTTCACGTGGGTTTTGGATAAACCAAGCAACAAGGCCAATAGCAAAGGAGAGGTCAGGACGTTTATGGGTTAGATACAAAAGTTTTCCTACAAGTTGACAATATAAGGTAGCGTCAACTTTAGGGGAAGTACAAGTGACTGAAAGTTTGACTGCAGACTAAAAGGGAGAAAGAGCTGGCTTATACTCTTCCATGTGAAAATGGCATAGAAGATCACAAGCATACTTGGATTGGGAAAGGGAAATACCTTCCTTGGATTGCAAGACTTGAAGACCGAGAAAATAATGCAAGTGTCCTAAGTCTGTCATTTCAAACTTCTTTTTAAGGCTCGACTTCCCATGGTTGAGAGCTTGGGCTTCGAATGTACACCTTCAGTGAAGGATTTATTTTAGCCCAATGGATAAAAGGATTCAGGCGTTGGAGGTCGTGAAGTGGCGTAAAGAAGTGACGCGCAGGTGTAGAAATTGCTTGACAGCTTATAAGGATCAGAAGGCTGCAGGGGGCAGGTTTATGTGTACATACTTTGGGCATGTCTCGTGATGGCTAGTGTTGGATATACCGGGCATTGCACCGAGTATCATTGGTCCAGGAATCCAGTCTAACAGCATTGTGATCAAGGCCTCTTGGTGAAGTCACTCCAGGCGATGGTTTCAAGGATTCATCTTAGAAGTTAAAGGCAGTTAAATTTGGCAAGAAGGTAGCAAAGAAACAAAACAAGGATGCCCACAATTGAGAGAAGATGGGTCAGAATAGCAGCAACAATAAACAAAAAAAATAAAAATAATGGAGTAAAAATTATTGCATGTAAATGGGCATACTACTATAAGACCTGGTAAGGCATGTGTACCCCTAGGTAATCATCGATAAAGTCTAGGTTGGAGCTAGGTGATAGGGGTGATGTCAAGTTAACAATACACCAGATAAAAACTTTGAGGGGGCTAAGAGCTAGAGTGAGTGGGATTGTCTCACTTAGCAGGTTTGGCTGGAGTTAGTCAAGGAACCCCAAGTCAAGTTTAAAGGGGGAAATTGTTAGGTAAACTTGACTCAGGATAGAGTCAAAAGTTCACGAGGTTAAATAGTGATGGTTTTGGGGCACATGGTATTGTGCACCCATGGTATTATGCCCGTGGTATTCTATGTAATGGAGCCTATAAAACGCTGGAAGGACTTCATTTTAATGAAAAGGCCTGGAGGTAAGCGGTGAAGGCTCACTTGGCCGGATTGGCCAGGGTTTTAGCCAAGGATAATGAAATTTCATTATTATTGGGTTTTTCCCGAGATTTGGGGTTTTCCCAGATAAACATGTGTGTTCACATGTTTATGGTTACTGTTGGTTATTTTTATATTTGTCTCTCTCAGTAATTATCCGTAATTAATTTGTGTTCTTGGGTAAATTTCTTAACAATTGGTATCAGAGCTCTGACACCATGTGGAGGTTTTCCGTTACACCAAAACCCGCAGATATTGGTAAACATTACGAATCAATAACTAGGATCCCCAGGGTGGAAATTACAGATTCTATAGAGGTGTGGTGATTCTTCCAACACCCCCCCTCAAATGCAACTCGGGGGAATCAAACCTGGGTCCAAGCTCTAATACCATGTAGGAATTTACAGCGTAAGTTCCTCAGACAGAACACCAAAGGATGCTGCTCACAAATAGATCACAGATCAATACACCAATATTTTTGACATGGTTAAAACCCTCAAAGAGGGAAATAGTCCACGGCCTGAGCCAATGCAGCCACTTCAGGAAATTTATTAATAAAAGAACGGAAATTTACATAAGCTTCTCTCATGAATAGTTAAACTACAAATGACCCTCCATGCTCTTTAAATAGAGATCATGGACCAATCGGGTGTTAAGCCACGGATCAAGTGTTGGTAATACCGAGGAGAGAATGAACTGTCGGATCACTACATATCGTGACCGTCAGATTGCAAGTTACAAAAGTACATAGTAAAGAAACACACTTTACCTAACTCTATACTATACCAAATTATACTTAACTATTTGCTATGTGTCGGAATATCCTAACATATTTAGCTTAGCGTATGCATTCTCTAAATTATTTTTGAGGATGACAGCTTCTTCTTCCAGCCTCTCACACTATTTTCCTTTATCCTCTAATTGAAGTAGAAAAATGCCCTCCACCTTCTTAACCTCTTCTAGTTCAATGTTTTATTATATAAACTCCTTCAAATTAGTCTCTTCATTCACATATTTTAACAAAAAAAAAATATTCCTTATTCTTCTGCTTCAGTCTATCTATTTCCTCTAGGGCACTAATATCATCCCCCTTAAGGTCTACCTCACCTTCTTCTTCCTGTTCACATCCATCATGTCCTTTTCTGTGGGTTTCTATAGATATAATATAACTTCACTACATCCATCTTCATGAGAGGATTTATTGGAACCTTCACATGCACTATTATCTTCTTGTGCATTGAAGCTCCCTTTTAAAACCTTTCCTATTTTTTCACTTTATTAAATTTGTTCTTTTATTTCCCTTTAGATTTATTCTCCTACTTATTATATAACAATTTAGACAGATACTTACCTATTATTTTGTAATTAAAACATTTAAATGGAACTTTTCCTTTGTACTTGCTTGTGCCTTTCTTAAATGTTATAAAAAATTCCACTTCTTCTTCGACAAAGTCTGAGCATGAACATTGATGATCTCCTCTAGACTTGTCTTCCTTGAATTTTGCATATTTCATTGCTAATTTTCTTTTAGTAATCCTCATTTTGTATTTTGTAAGGGAGCCATGTAACTAGTCCATTTTCAGTTATTCAATATTGGACATTTATTCTATTGTTGATACCTTGGGATTAAATTTATCACGTAAATATCTTGTGACTTTTTGAGCTATTGTAGACACCTTGGATCTCTAACCTAACCCCTTCATTACATTAACAATTTCATTTACTCTAAGAGAAAACTTTTCCACATCTTCATATTCATTCATTATTAAAGATTTAAATTAAATTGTGTAAACTTATGACTTATCCAATTCTACTTTACTATCACTTTCACGAATACTTGTCGCTTTTTCCCACATGACTTTCCCAGTAGTACAATGCAATATTTTAATAAATTCAGATTCAATTAGTCCACTAACCATGATATTCATCTATTTTTCATTTAATGGAAATTCAATCTTATCATCTATGTTACCTATTACAGTTGGCTCCTCATATCAATTTTCCACTATAACCTTGGCATCTGCACCAAGTGACATTAGATATTTCTTCATTTTAATTTTCGTAAGGTATAGCTTGTCCCATTGAACATAGGTTCCTTATTTGTTCAATGTCCTTTGTGACAAGTCAATTTTATGCACTAGATCTTTTCTTCTAGTTGTAAGGTTGATACAAAAGGAACCTAATCTCATCAATTAATGAATACTTGAAAATTATTTAGAGGTGGGTTGAATCAATAATTGTGTCTTTTAAACATTTAATTCAAGTTAAATTTTCACTTTCAAGTATTTTCCTTTGTAGCTAATGACATATGTGTATGTTCAGATCTTAATTATTTCTTTTGAAGTTAGTAGAGACAAATTTGTATTCATAATATAATTATGAAATCAAAAGCATTTACACAAGTCAGACATTCCATATGCAACACATACTGACACTAGATATAAGTGGAAACCCATTAAGGGAAAAACCATGAATTTTGGTTGAAGTGATGGGAAGGAAAGCTCCTACCCCCATTATTATATATTATTTTCTGTAGGCCCTTATTACATATTACATAGGAGGCTACTAGATAGAATTTATTCTACAAGCTACAACTTTCAAGGAAGCTTCTACTTCCTCTTCTACATGCTACAACATGCTCTTTTTCAAGCTATCACCTGAAAGGAGACTACAATCCCCTATCAAAATACAAATATATATTAGTGGTTACCTTATCTTGGTCTATCTTTTCGACTCATTTTTTTCTATATGTTCAACTGCTTATCCCCTTTGCTTCACGTTCTCAAATTTTTTCCACTTCTGCTCCTCTTTCTCTATCTCTCCTTACGAGGTTGTTTATGAAATATCTCACTTAATATTCAGTTCTCTAACCTTGATATCATTCAAATATGCATATTTTATATACAAGAGTTGATGACTATTTGTATTCCATGTTGCAAATTAAATTGAAGAGTTATCACTTGGCCTTCTATGATTGTTGTCAATCTACCTCTTCATTTCCAAATCTAAGACTCATTTCAAGGAAAATAAATTTTGTAATATTAAAGATAGTTGAGATAATATAAGCCAAGAATAATCATTTAACTATATGCATGAGAAATGTAAATTCAGCACGTATTATTGCACATATTAGTTCCTTCTTTCAAATGTAAACTCATGATATAATATTCAATGAAAATATCATGTTCTCTAGAGTTTATTCTCAAGATCTCATGTATCATGTATTTAATTTGTTTATAAACCTGATAATACCACAACAATTTTTCATGAAGTATGCATTGTATCATTGGATAAATCTTCATTTGATCAGCCTCACATGCCATTGTAATGTATTGAACAAAGATCGATATTCATTTTAATGTCTTGAACAGAGATCAATATTCATTGTAATGTCTTGAAAAAGGATCAACATTACACATAGCATTTCAGGGTAGATTAATAATCCTTTCCATATCACTTAATAATAAAAAATAGTTAGCCTTCATACATCACATCACATTAATTAGCCTTGGGCCTTCATGCACATCACACTCAGTAAGCATGTAATAAATACACATCAAAATAAAACATCGCAATATCAAACATGTAATCAATTTATATCAACATAACCAATGACCATTTGACATCAATGCCAACATTTCCAACAATTGATAGAGATTAATGAAGGACTAAAATTAAATACATGTATAAATGGAAACACATGAATACAACCAAAACATAACCTCAGTTCATTAATAACAAAGTACCGAAATCTCTTTACATGCATAATAGAAATAAACTAGCTCAGGCGATGGTAGCATATCTCTTTGAATAAATGTGGGGGTTACATTCATTCTAAAACTAGTTGAAATGTTGCTCAAAGGCTATTTATTATTGAGAAATAATGGAAAACCATAAATATTCAAAAACCTAACCCTAGGAGATGAAGTACCAAAAGTTTATGGGCCCTGTTGTGGTAAATTAGTACATCAACTTCCTAGGGTCGTAACTTTGGCATACAACCTTCATTTAAAACTTACGATACCTCGTTAGAAAGATATATCTGAGGAATATAAATTTCAACTACGAACCATTTTCATGGAATATATATTTTTTAATTTCCAAAAAAAAATTTGTTTAGTGCCCAAAACCAAATCTGGAATTTCAGGACCTGAAAAATTGCCAAAAATAGGGTCCAAGTGGAATAGGTGGGTGACCATAGACATCCACCTAGATCATTACTTCCCCCTATGGAATAGATTATCCCCACTGTGTTGAGTGACTCCATGATATGATCAAACTTCTAGTGAATTCAGTCCTTGGTGAGCCGCTTTCCCTCGTTTAAGAACTACTCAACTTTGACAACTTTTTGTAGAGGCTGCAACACCGTAACAAAATCTTGCTTGTACTCAAATTTTGGAGCCTATTGTGGATAGTGTGACCAATCATTCCTTATTTATTTATTGGTAAGCTCGTAATGTCAAGCTCCCCTTTTCGATCTTAAGATTTTTTCATTTTTTATCTTTCTAAAGTATGTGTCATATTTGGGGTTTAGAGGTTATCGATTGTTATGCAAAGGGAAATTTTTTTTGCTTCAAGGGGAAGTGTTCCCAACCTCCCTTAAATTTCAAAACTACCTATTGGTTTCCTCTATTGTCCTTCACACAATCAGAACCCATTGTCTCAATAAACTATGCATTTTTGTCCCTCAGTTGTTGAGTCTTCCTTGCATCCTGAAACTGTACCTATATGTGCCCCCAGGGCCTCATCCCGCTGCAATTATTGCCCAATGAAACTGCGTAGATATGTCTCTCAGTGATCAAAAGAAGGATGAAATGTTAGAGGACTCTAAAGGAGTTGAGTAAAAAGATAAGAGGACCAAGGAACCTAAGGTATGATAGAATATCGAGACCCCATGAAGACTCCATCTGTTGCACAACCCTTGGAGGATAGGTATCAAAAACAAAGTATATTTTTTGAAATACACCTCTTACTGCAGCTTGAAGGACTACTTATCATTTTCATGTCATTCTTTCATCAAATAAGTGCATAGTTGTAGACACTAAAAGTCGTTCCATGTGTTTCCTCTACGTGTCTTTCTCCTTTTTCCTCGCTTAACTAACTATTGTCTTTTAGCATGTTGATTGTTTTTTGATGCTTGTGATCTTGTTCTAGTGATTTCCAAAGTTTCTCTTTATCTATTTTTCTTGTCCTAGCTATGTGAACATCCATCGTACCCACACACAAAGTTGTAAGAATTATAATGCAAGTGTCGTCACGGTCCTCCAAAGATCTAGCCCAAGTATCACACTTGTTGCTTTCAGCTTTAGAAAATCCCATAGAGGGTCATCATTTGGTATGTTATCCTGGTGGTTGGTTTTTTCATGTTTTTGAAGTACGGTAAGTGTGTGACCACAATGTCAAGTTATCACAAGTTCACTTTCCTCTCACACTTAGCCATTTTCCTGAAAATATCTTGATGGAAAACCTTCACTTCACCGAGCCTCGACTGAGTTTCACTTCATAGTCTTAGCCCTTACTCGTGCTACTTTACTATCTAGAACTGTGTAGTGCTTGAGGTTGTCCTTCGGGTCAATTGCACTATGCAATCCAATAGGTGATGAGTTTGTCTTCCTTCCCACAATGGCGTAGAAACTTTCTCACTTCCTATTTGAACTATGCACTTTGCATGAATAGTCATCAAGACTCCTTCCTGCTTGTTGGAACCCCAGATTGTGCAGAGACCTGAGTCTGTACTGCTCATAGAAATTTCTCAAAGATGTCTTCCCAGTGACTTCCCTCAGTCGGGACTCACTACTCTCAGAAAATGCGTACAGTTTTCCTCTAGTCCCTATCCTCTCCTGCCTTGTATTCTCGTCAGAAACTATGTAGAGGTGTTCCTAAGGGTCCTACCCTACATCTCCCACTAGTTTCCTTAACTGAGCAATTCTTTTTCCCAATGTCCTCAGTGTAGTTTTCCCAGATAGTGCAAACTACACCCTGGAGTTCCTTCTCTAAGAATAAGGCACACCCTGTGCAAACTCAGTGATCATTCCTCCTCCCTACAACTTGGAATTGTGTAGTGCACATTTACTCGGCCCTCTCACATCGTGTCATCTATCCTAGGCCCGGAACACAAAAAAAAATGCATCATGCTAGATTAGGAGGTTTTGGATTCAATGTGGTCCCATCATGAGTGAATTATAGGAACATGTACACTGATAGATCATGGTGACATGATAAACGATATGAAGAAGGAGCACATATGCTATAAGACTTAATTGCAGTTGGGCACATGGATGAAGCACATGAAGTAGCAAGTGAAAGGAAACCATGAATGGAACCATCCTACATGTTAGGTCCCTATGCTACTAGTGTAACCCCTTA
Organism: Pinus taeda; assembly: GCA_000404065.3. Classification (NCBI taxonomy): domain Eukaryota; kingdom Viridiplantae; phylum Streptophyta; class Pinopsida; order Pinales; family Pinaceae; genus Pinus; species Pinus taeda. The sequence continues at coordinate 13,550 of APFE031012287.1, read as the reverse complement.
TTGTTATTAGTGCAACCCCCTTATTGTATTATTTTTCCCATATAGTCCCCATGTTGTTATTATTATGCTTCATATAAGCCCACTATTTTTATTGTTGTGCCCCTATAATATTATTGTTATGTAGGCTCTTCCTGTATTAGGACCCCTTAGACTCCTATATATAAAAAGGAGGTATTGTCATTTGTATCATCTAAGAACTATTCATTTGTGTACTGTAAAGGAGGTTCCCCCCTTGAACAAGCTTATTTTGAAGTCGTTGATCTAACTTTTCTATCCTTTTGTGATTTTATTTCATAACGCTACAAGACCAAGACCATTGAAGACCCCACAACATCAAGCCATGCGGAGGAGAAGACAAAGCACACCTAAGATTACATTCATCACTTAGCATTGTAGAAGCTTGACATGGACAACAAAACCAGTGAGTGCATGTTAGCAATGTTGTGTCAAGTTGTGTCATGAGTTGACAAGGCCACATCACCCCTATGGGCCATATCTGTTGTAACTGAATTTATTGTAAATTGAAAGTCCAATTGATGCACACATGAAGTTTAAGAGTCATGTTAGTTGGAAAGTCATAGGAAGTTGAATGATCATGACAGTAGTCCAAGAGTCACAAGGGTCAAGCATTGCACTTAGCTATATATACCCCTCCCACTGTATGAGCAAGGAATTTTCACCTTGGCTCCTCTGACATAGCCTTGAGAGTAAATAGTTAGTTCTTTGAGGAGCGAGGAGGGGCTCCAATTTCCCACTGCCATCACTAATGATGTATGTTGTATAGATTTGTCTTGGGACTTTATGTTAATTCAGAAGCCTATTAAGGCCAACACCTTTTCACACATGTTTTGTATATGTCTTGGAGACTATTCTTTTGGCATTTTTAATGCATGTTTGTTTCACTTGTACTAAGATAATTAAACTACTTCAGTTGTTTTAGTATTTACATTTTTGGGAATGTGTTGTATTGGTTATCACTACTATTACATCCTTATAGACTACTCCGCAAGATACTTGACATACTATATTTGTGTTCCAATTATGACGACCATCACATCCATGTGGACTCATCTGTCAGGTGGTGTACGTGATGTCCCCTTCACTTCAATTTAAACGACTATCACATCCTCTATGGACTATTCCACTGGGCATTGGACAAACCTTTCTCACTTGCATGTGTCTCTTATGGCGTGGTACTACTACCTCTCACTTATAGGCTCAGTTAACTCTCCCCCATTGCAGTCAGAGAACCTAGACACAAGTTAGTTTACACACTCACTAGGCACGTTTACCTTGTTTTTTTGTGATACCACCCTAACACTGTCATGTTTTAATAGCTAGAGCGAAGGCAAATCTCTAAGCATATGGAAAACAAGCCTTTATATTGGATGGGACTCCTACACTAAATGGTGTGAGGTCTAGTGCAATTTCATATCAAAGAGATCCCCTCAATTGATGGCTTTCTAGCACTGTCAACAAAATGGCGCTAGAAGGAGGGCCAGATGACAAGTTGTGCCCTTACAATCTGGTTTGAATTTTTTATATTCTAATGTCTCTTCCCGAAATCAAAATCCCAGGATGTTTTTCTAAAGATCTTAATTTTACCATCCTTGCGGAAGTTATTCATGACCTGTCTGAACTTAAGTTTGATGGTGAGGTCAAATCAACATTTCAGGAACATCTGTTTCAAGTTATATGTCTTTGTCTCTATCAAAACTTAGGTTCTGAAGATTTCATGGATAGATTACTCACCATCACATTCGAAGATCATGTTAAACAATTGTGTCATACATTACCCATTACTTCCATCAGTTTATTCAGTCAACTTGGAAGAATGCTCGATAAAGCCTTCAATAACTTTAACCACCAAGATGTTTGTGATAGAAATTGTCATTTAAGAATGAAGCTAGATGAATTAATTGATGACTTTTCTAATCGGTTCCTTCACCTCTGTTTTGAAATTCCTGACAAAAATGTGAACTCAGATTTCTTGAGATAAGAGTTTAAACACTTGGTTCATGTCTCCCAATACGGTGAATCTCGTATTTTCCCTTCCTCCCCAACTCTTGCAGATCATGAGGCACCTTAGATAGCAAAGGATGAGCCAACTACCACATTTTTTCCTTGTCCTCCTCCTTTTTCGGTCCCAATGTGGGTGCCCCCTTTCAGTGATCATGAAGATGAGAAATCTACACAGCATGTCCCCAACCCATATTCTCATCTGTCTCTCGCTTTAATGGAGGAAATTATAGAATAGCTTAGGAGGCCTATAGCAAAGAATCATTCCTCCATTCCACAAGAGGACATCATAGTTCATAACTCAAGTCTCGAATCTGATTTGCATATCTTCCATTGTTTATCATCCACAAGCCATTACTCCTTATACCATGACTTGCTTGATCAATCTACTTCACAAGCCATTTGTTCGCATTCTCTTGATTCTCAAGCTATTGGCTCCAATTGAGATTGGACATAAGGCAGTCACATTACACATGACAAGGAGAAAAAAGGTGAGGACATTATCAACCATCACTCTCTGTTTCAAAACTGTGTAGATCAAAGCAATGAGATTCCATTCTTGAACAATTCTCAATATCCTAATCTCGGTGGAACATCTTGTACAATCAATTCTTTCGGTTAACCCCCAGTCTTGGATAATCGTCACTCCCATTCTTCCATATGTTGCGACAAATGCCCAAGCACATCATGTGACCTTTTTTTTTATCATGAAGACTCTAACTTAGATGTAGAATGTGCCCTGGTCAAAGAAGATGTCGTTATTGAAACTTCCTCTTCACCTCACTTCCCCTTGCATCCTACCATCTGCAATGCATCTACATGCGATAGAGATACTCTGTGTTCTCTTTCTTCTTCATCTGATGAGTTATCTCCTTAATTGACACAAGGTGGTGAGGTTGTCCATGCTAAAATTGAAAACAGCCTAATCATAGAGTGTCCTACCCATTCCCCGTAATCCCTTCTTTTGCGTGAAGAGAACTCATCAAATCAGCTTCCTCATGTGATCTCACCAATTCATTTCTCTTTGGATGTACAATTAGAATATCCTCTTCAATTGAGTAATTTGATTATTGTTGAAGCTGAAAAAATCTAGTGAAATTTGTGACAAAGATGGCTACCATCTAGAGAGAAGTTCTGAAATTAGCAACAACAACCACCCTCAAGCCATGCATGATCTAGTTCAAGTTTCAAAATGTGATTCTACAATTTTAGAACATTTTGGGGGGGGGTCGAGGAACTTCAGTGTCTATTGAGGGTTATGTCAGGACATTATGAGTCTTGTAAGCCCCCCAAAACAAATTAGATCTGGTTTCTCATGCATAATCTCTCTATCTACATGGTTTCATGCAGTGTGGATCCCTGCGTAAGAAATGGTTGGTGTCTCGGGTGTGATCTTTCAAATTTTCAAATTTTCATAAATGGCCAAATTCACTAATTTTTTAGAGCTCATTTTTCTTCATGCAAATATCTTATATCAAACTCAGGTTGGGAATGTTAATCTCTCATGAAATCATGGAATTTTGAAGTTGATCATCTTAGAGATTATCTTTGCCTGTAATCACACTTACGAATTTCCCTCTTCATGGTCAGCTCCTTGGCCTTTTTGCTAACCTTGCACTACAAATATATCTGTGATATCTAGCTCATAAGGAACTTGGTTCCATTATTAGAATCATTGACAACATTGTGCAAAAGGCTTTTTCTTTGTCCATTACAAACTAGGAATTTGACATGTCAACTAGCTCATCTGATCGTTGCTATATCTTGGGTGACTGTCATTCAGATTATCAATTTCCCATCAACACATATGATGACAATTTCTTCAAAACTCTCTAATATTCATTTCTGAAAATATATATCTTCATATTTATATCAAGTAGATGAGGGACTTCAACCTTCACTCGTGGCTATGTAAGTTCCTCACTGTCTTGGCATGACATGGATGATCATATCTATTTTTCTTTACAAGATTCCCATCGTAATCTTGCTTCTCGAATCTAAAACTCATATTTTCATACATAACGAGGCTTTCAAGATGGCCATTATTAATTTTCCAATCCAATCGGTGAATGACTAGAAAAATAATACTTGGTAAGTTCTGTTGCAGGAAACAATTTTCAATGCTTCCTTGCACTTGCTAAATCTTGGTGAAGACAAGGATGCACCCACAAGAGGCTTCTAAGGTTTGTTGAAAAATGGTATCCATCAAAAAGGTAGGCATGTGTATTGGGTAAAAGTAGTAGTTGTGACATGCCTTTCTTCCCACGGGAAAGACATTCCTTCCCATGTACAAGTTTTTTTTTTTGTTGCACATCATTATTTATCTATTTTAATCATTCAATCATTGTGGATGTAGGATGGGAATGACTATGGTGGCTTCACTCAAAATTTCATTACAAAACCCCAACTGTCTAGCTATTAGGATAGGAGTAAGATTAGTTGCATCTTAGTTTTCCTTTCCTTGCACTCAATTTACACTCATTCCTCGTAGTTCTTTCTAGTTTTCTTAATCTAGTTTCACATCATGTTCACTTTAATAGTTTTGTTATCTTTTCCTTTGAGTTTGGTTTCATAGTTCTGTTTGCATCCTCTTTTTGCTTTGCTTCCTTCCTTGTTTCATTTTCATTTTGTTTTCAGTACAGGAATAAGTGTTGTGCCTAGACAAGCATCCTGGTTTATGAATGTGTATGTGGCTAACGTTCAAAGAGTCTTGTGACACAACAGCCCTTGGTCGGTCTCCTATCCATCTTCCTTGTGTTTGATTCTAACTGCTAGTCAATGAAGTATTGACAGAAAATACGAACCATCTGTAAGGAGAGCTATGGTCGAACCATCAACCTCTTTCCAGTATGGGAAACCTCATGCATGCACTCAGTTGTCTGTTTTGGGTTGTTCAATATTATCCAACTAGTAGAAATGGAGAAGGGAAAAAATATGAACGAGAAAACCTGAATCATAGGCCTTTACATACTTCTTTGAAGGCAAAACCTCTCCTTCTCTCAATAAGTTAGGATTCCTTTTTTTCCCCAAAAGTAAATAAGTGTCGATGCATAGTTCTCTTTCAAAAAAAATAAAGGCTAAAGAAGAGAAAGGCTTCCTGCGTAGAGCGGTGAAGAAAGAAACTCCACCAGGGTACTGTCTAGGCTCGCTGGAAGTGGAGCCATACTTGTACTCGTGCATTGACTCCATCACAGCATTGTTTAGGCCTTCTCGCAACACTAGATATTAAAAAATTTACTTTGGAAATCTTAAGCTCGTGAGTTAAACTACCCTTCCATATTCGAAACACTATGATCTGGATGAATGTTCTATTGTTCTGAACTCAGTTGGTACAAGGTGAACCATGTCACTCGATGGGGAATGTGTGGAAGCCGAGCTAATCTGCATGATAAATCAATACTCCCTAATTTACCAAGGATCTAAACTAAATAAAACAAGATAGAGAAGCTAGAATTCAACCATTGTGTCACCAAGTGTTGTAGCAAATGTAGCACCCTCCAAACTATACTCAAATTTTGGAGGTAACTATGGATCCTCCAATCAATTGTTCCTTAGTCAAATATTCGTAAGCTCATGACCTCAAGCTCCCCTTTTGAATCTTAAGAGTCATTATCATTTTTATGTTTCTACAATATCTGTCATCTTTGAGGAATGGGGATTATCACTTGTTATGCAAGCGAAAGCTTGTTTTTCTTCAAGGGTAAATCTAATCAAGCTCCCTTAGCATTCAAAATTTCACAATCATTTCCTCCAATCTCCTTCCCTCATCTAGAATTGACCACCTCTAGAAAATGGATAGTTTTGTTCCTCAATTGTTTAGTGTGCCTTGCATCCTGAAACTACGAAGATGTGTCCCCCTAGGGCCTCATCGTGTAGTCATGTATTGAATAGTAAAACTGTGGAGTTTTTCCCCTTAGTTTCTTAGTCTGCCTTACATCTTGAAACTGTATAGATGTGTCCTCCTAGAGCCTCATCCTGCAGCATTCACTTCCCGCTGAAACTATGCAGATGTGTCTCTCAGTGATCACAAGAAGGATGACATGACGGAGAACTCTCAAGGAGATAAGGAAGCTGATAAGTAGACCAAGGAACCTAAGGTATGATAGAATATGGGGACCACGTGAATATTCCATCTGATGCACAACCCTTGGAGTGTGCATATGAAGAACAAAGTACATCTTTTGAAATACACCTCTTAGTGTAGCTTGAAGGACTTATCATTTTTGTATCATTCTTCCTTCACTGATGTGCATAGTTGCCAGCACTGTAAGTCATTCCATTTATTTCCTCTACGTGTCTTGCTCCATTTTGCTTGCTCAACTAAATGTCATCTTTTGGCATGCTGATTGTTTTTTCATGCTTGTGATCTTGTTATGGTGATTTTGAAGGTTTGTCTTTGTGTGTTTGGGTTTTCTTAGCTATGTGAATATCTGTCGTACTCACACACAAAGTTGTAGCACTGTCATGCAAGTGTCCTCACAGTTGTCCAAAGGTATATCCCAAGTGTCACACTTGTCGCTTTCATCTCTAGATTGTGCCAAAGACATTCATCCTTTGCTATGTTTTCCTGGTGATCAATATTTTCATTTTGTTAAAGTATGCTAAGTGTGTGATCACAATGTCGAGTCATCAAAAGTTCACTTACTTCTTAAACTTATCCATTTTCTTGAAAATATCTCGATAAAACAACTTCACTTCATCCGATCGAAACTGAGCTACACTGCTCATTCTCGGCCCTAAGTGGTGTTCGTTTATGTTTTGGAACTATTGAGTGCTTCAGGTTGTCCTCTGGGTCAGTTGCATTGCACAATTCCATAGGTGAGCACCAAGTCCTCCTTCCCAGAACTATGTAGAAATTACCTCACTGCTTATCTGAACTGTACACTTTGTAAGAACAATCATCAAGCCTCCTTCCTATTTGTTGGAACCCCACATTGTATATATACTTTAGTCTGCACTCCTCCCATAAATTGCACAGAGATGTCCTCATAGTCACTTCTCTCAGTCGGTACTCAACGCTCTAAAAACCTTTGCAGTGTTGTCCTATGGTCCCTCTCATGTCCTGTCTTGTCTTCCCTCTAGAAACTATGTGAAGGTGTTCCTCGGGGTCCCACCTTGTAGCTACCACTAGTGTCCTTAACTGTGCAATTTTGTCTCAGAGTGGCCTATTGCAATTTTCTCGGATAGTGAAGATTGTGCCCTAGAGTTCCTTGTCCAAGCCTGAGTTGCGCCTTGCATAGTCTAAATGATCAATCCTCCTCACTATCACTTGAAATTGTGGAGTCCATAGTTATTAGGCCCTCTCCCAGTGTGTTATTTGTCCCTAGCCAAAAACACAAAAGATAATGCATCATGCTAGACTAGGAGGTTTTGGATTTGATTTCATCCTAACATGAGTGAATTCCAGGAATAGGTAAACTCATAGATCATAGCAAGATGAAGAGTGGTATGAAGAAGGAGCACACATGCTAGAAAACTTACTTGCATGTCGATGGAGAAACGAAGTGCATCAAGTAGCAAGAGAAATGAACACATGTACAAAACCATCTTACAAGACCAAGACCATTGAAGACCCCACAACATGAAGCCTTGGAGAGGAGAAGACAAATAAGACCTCAGAGTACATCCATTACTTAGCAATGCAACAACTTAACATGGACACCACAACTAGTCAGTGCATGTTAGTAGTGTCGTCTCAAGTTGTGTCATCAGTTGTCAAGGCCACATCACTATTATAGGCCATATCTATTGTACTTGAACGTAATGTAAAGTGAAATTTTAATGGATGCACATAACAAGTTGAAGAGTCATGTCAGTTGAAAAACAATAGGAAGTTGAATCTTCATAAGGGTAGTCAAAGAGTCATAGGGGTCAAGCATCACCCTTAGCTATATATAACCCTGCCATTGTATGATCAAGGAATTTTGACATTGGCTCCTCCCACATAGCCTTGAGAGTAGACAATCATTTATTTAAGGAGCAAGGAGTGGCTCCAATGTCCCACTACTAGGACTAGTGATGTATGGTGTAGATAAGTGCCTTGGAACTCTTTCTTAATTTATAATCCCATTAGGTCCAATACATTTTCATGCATATTTTGTAGATGTTTGTAAGACTATTATTTCGGCATTTGTAATGCATGTTTTTTACACCTGTACTAAGATAATTGAACTACTTTAGTTGTTTTAGTACCTACATTGTTGGGAACGTGTTGTATTGGTTATCACCGTTGTCAAATCCTTGTTGACTACTCAGCGAGATACTTGACAGACCTTCTTTGTGTTCTAGTTATAATGACTGTCACATCCATGTGGACTAGCTCACTAGGTGGTGTACGTGTTCTCTCCTTCACTTCAGTTTTAACTACTGCCACATTCTGTATGGAATATTCACCTGGGTGATGCACAAACCTTTCTGGTTCGCATGTGTCTCTTCCTAGATGGTTCTACTATCTCTCACTTTGAGAATCACTTCACTCCCCCCCTTTGCAGTAAGAGAACCTAGACACGAGTTACATTTCACACTCAACAAGCACACTTACATTTTTGTTTGAAGATACCAACATAACACTCCCATGTGCTAACAGTCAGAGCCAATGTCGATCTCTAAGTATATGGAAACCGAGCCTTTATACTGGATGGTACTCCTACACCAAATGGTGTGAGGTCTAGTTGGGACTTCATATTTGGGAGATGCCCTTCATTAATGAATTTCTAGCACTGTCAACAAAACTCGATAGAGTTGGATTCTCTTATTGTGAGTCCTCTTAATGTGTGTCTATGATCTGGTTAGTTGTTTCTTGTTCAATGTAGTCCAAGTTGACTTTTGTTGGTTTCAATTGCTCAATAATGTCTAATATGTCCAAAAATGATGGAAATTATGGACAAAGGGAGTCGAGATTAAATACGGTGTGAAAGCCAAGGAATGGGATGATAATGAGCTTGAAAGAATTGTATCCCACAACCTTGGTGATGGTGTAAGTCTTATATCATAGTTATCAGAATGTACAATAGGCTTCATTGAGACATTGTTTTTTCATATGTAACCAAACTTTATCACCCACATGAAACTTATGGGCCACCCAATGCTGATCATGTCATTGTTTGTATTTAGCATTGGCCTTTTGTAATATGTTATGAACCTACTAGAAAATATGTTGAATGCATTCAGTAAACCTAGCGGATTTATCGACTTCAAACTAAACATGGGCATATTCTTCTTGTGTAGTTACAAAAGGCACTGCAACATCGAGGGTACATAATGGTTGAGATTCTAGGCCCACTTCAAAGGGAATTTGTCTAGTTGAACTATGGAGAGATCTATTGTGGTTGTGTTTTACATAGGGAATACTCTCATCCCATGTTCATGAATGCTTAGATTTGTACATGTGTAGTATGTGCATAATTATCCTATTGATGAACTCTGTATGGCCATCAATCTGGGTGTGGAATTAAATTGACTTGGTGCACTTGGTGTCAAACAATGACCAAAGTCTCAACCAAAAAATTCGTAGGAACCTACTATACCAATCTTACATAATTGTATGTGGGATCCCAAAATGTACCCGCAATCATTCAAAGAAGCTTCTAGAAGTGGAATCTTCTATGACATTCTTGGTAGAAGAAAGGAATGACATAGAGTCCATGGAGATGGATTCCTATGGTCAACTAGGAGTGGGCAGAAGAGTATAGAAGACTTTCTTCCTAATAGTTGGCTTGGGAATGGCATAAGTAATGTAGGATCAAATGTATTTTCCAACATCATCTCAAATATTTAGCCAATAAAAATACTTAGGTAGTATGGCCACATTTTTCTCCAGACCAAAGTGTTTTGTGACTCGATTGTAGTGTGCCTCCCAAATAAGATTGGAATGCTCACATGAAGGAACAAAAAGGTTGCCAAGGTAGAATAATAATGCATCGTGGAGGAGGAAGTAAGGGAATTTCTTGCCATCCACTAGTATCTGGTATGCGACGGTGAACTTTGGATCATTTTTGTATATTTTCAACCATCCATAGGTCTCCTGGCCATAAGAGTTGAGAGCAATGGCCAATGCCACAATTTGTGGCTGACTGAGGAAATCTCCAACATGATTGGTGCTTAACTTCTTGTATTTGATATTCAAATGTAACTATTAAGAATATGTGGACCAATTTGGATGGCGATCATTTTTCATCTTCCCTTCGCTCTATATAAAATGCAAGGGTCGTTGATCTATGTGGATGATCTTCTCCTTCCTCAAAATGTAATGGTTCCATTTCCAGCAAGCCTACATGATGGAGTACATCCCCTTATCGTACATGGGATATTTCAAAACTATGTCGGAAAGTGTGTGATTTTGATAAGACAATAGATGCCCTTACTGGGTGAGAACTGCAGCAATAGCACAGTTAAAGGTGTCTGTCTAAATTTCAAATGGTTTTTTCAAGTCTAGTAATGTGAGTACCGGTGCATGGTAGAAGTGGTGCTTCAGCTCAACAAATTCCTTATGTTGGGTCTTGAACCATAAAAACATTACTTTTGCATCACCCTTGGTAACTTGAATCAAATTCCAAGTGATATGAGAGCATCCAAATACAAACATACGATAGAAATTGGCAATGCCCAGAAAGGTGTGAAGCTTTGTTAGAGTGCTCAGGGTTGTTCATCCCAAATGAATTGGATCTTAGCTAGATTCATGTGTACACCTTGATCATGAATGATGTAGCTCATATATTAGACTTGGCCCATGCCAAACATCTATTTCTCCAAGTTTCCACACAGTTTGTGTTGTTACTACATTTGAAAGACCTACGGAATGTGTTTCAAGTGCTCTTCAAAAATCTTCTTGAAGATGAGGATTTCATATAGATAAATAACCACAAATGAGATTGTGAAGAGCTGTAAGATGCCATCCATTAACCTCATAAAAGTAGCATGGGAATTTATCAACCGCAAGGGTATTACTAACCATACAAAAAGGGATTCCTTGTATTTGAAGACAATCATCCATACATCTGTGGGCCCTATTGAAACCTGGTGATAGCTATACCTCAAATAAATTTTGTTGAAATCCTTAGCAGCCTTAAGCTAGTCCAGAAGGTCATTAATCTATGGGATTCAATAGCTGTTCATGACATTGATTTTGTTTAGTGCCTGATAATTAGTGTAGGCCCTCAATGTCCCATCCTTATTTTATAAAAGTATAATTGGGGACTCCAATAGGGTGAGGAGATTGGTTGGATGTGCCCATTTTACAAAAACTCTTGGATCTACTTATTGATCTCCTCATTTCCCATAATGGAGCAATGGTATGTTGACCCATTGGGTAGAGGTGCTTCGGGAGTCAGATCAATCAAATGCTTGAACTAAAAGTGTAAGGATACCCTTGTGGGTGAGGAGAAGATGTCCCTATATTATTCCATGACCTTGTCCACCTACTTCCACTGTGTGGAGGAAGCCTTCCTAGGAGCCATGGATGTGGCCACAATCTTCCCCTTCTTTTGAGAGTGAATCATGAGGAAAACAATTTTCCCAGTCTAGGAGATGATCTTACTACATTGGTTAGCATAGATTAAAGAGATTGTAGTAAGTGAGGCTACTTTGGGTATTAAGTAAAACTTACTACCCAAATAAATAATAGTAGTGTGACATCTCAAATCATAAACAACATGATGCTTCCACATTTATGGTTCATGTAATAATACATCACAAACTTCAAGAAGAGCAATGCCACACAACACCTCATCTATGAAGGGTTTAATGTTGTAGGGAAGATGATACTACTGGTTGACGTGAAGATCTCATCCTTAGTGGAGCCATCCGATGGTGCATGGTTGCCAGTATGGTGTGGTCGGTAGGCCCAAGTTCTTAATGATCTCAATTGAGATAAGGTTCTTTTGGCTCCTACCGCCGATGATAAACTATAGTGGAGACCACTTCACCCACATCTAGGAGTGGAAGAGACACTCCCCTTCCTATGAATCTTTGGGATCAATAATGTGTATCTTTGTGGTGGCAACAGTGGTGTTGGACTCTACATCAATAATCTCATTCACTTTTCCATTCCCCTTTTTGGGTTATAATTGAGACTCATAACATGCATCTGACTCTAAAGCCTTCATTTCGGACAGCACTAAGTATTTGGCTTGACACTGACTTGTGTTATAAGTGGGGCTCTTATGGAAGTCATACCACTTTCCTATGACCTTTTTCTTCTTTTTGGTGTTTCTTTTACTCGCAGCTTTGGTAGGTTGTCTTAGGTCACTCCGCCTTATATTTTTCTTTTGTTATTTGATTTGGGGGCACCTTTCCCATGTTTTGTATTTGTAGATCTAAAGTCTTGCTTCTTCTCTTTAAATTTTTGCTTGAGCTTGACAGTGTATTTATAGGAAATGTTAAGCAAGGAGATATCTATGAACTATGTCTCGTCCTAGATGCATTTATGTAAACAACCACAATACTTAAGTACCATATGCCACTCAAAATTGTTGATACCTAGCTTGGTACAAAGGGTATGAAAAATATTTGTGAACTCTGGCACATCTTGATGCCTTCTGTGTTACAATACAGTCTACTTTATGTACTCCTATTCATAGCTCTTTAAAAGATAATATTATTCCTCAATTTCACATCAGAAATAATTCCAAGTGGATGTTGTTAAAAACACTGAGTGTTCTCTCTCATCCCTCTGCTCGGAATAGGATTCCCACCAATCCTTTACATGGGTGTCAGCTTTAGGAAGTGCAAAAGTAATCTTTTCCTTATTGGAAAAATCATAAACTGAAAAATATCCTTCCAACAGACTTAACCATTTATCTATGGCATATGCATAAATATGGCCTTCACATATGGTAATGTGAAATTTTACTTCTACCTTAAAGGGAGTGGCACCTCCAAGGTGGTTGTTACATGAAGCTACATTGCCTGTGACTATCCACTGAAGGATTTAGGAAAATTTGTCCATCATCGGGTTCCTTTGTCACTCGAGGTCTTCCTCAAGTAATATTTTGAAAGGATATCCTACTTTGTCTTCTTTCTTCTATTTCTCCATGAGAGGTCATTAAGGTTAGTGAGGGTCGTCTTGCAAAGGTTCTGTTATGAAACCAGCTTCAATAAAGATAGAAACGATAGATCAACACCTTAGAATTCATCCTCTTCGATGGGGCAACCTCCTTTACATTACATAAATGAACAATTCTTGGATGATACAAATGACAAAACCTCCTTTCTATATATAGGAGTCTAAGGAGTCACAATATAACCTAGTTGACCTAACAATAATAATATAATGCCACAAAAATAACAATAGAGGGATTCTATGGGGCACAATAATAACAATATGGGGGCAATAGGGGCACAAAAATATTAATAAGGGGTACAACTACCATAGTAATGGGGTAATCACTAGTATTATAGGGACCCAACATGCCCCTCTCCTTCAAAAAAGTGTTGTCCTCAACGCTTGAGTAGTTCTGGATAATTCTGTATAAAATTCTCATCCTCCCATGTGGAATCTTCAGCGGATAAGTTATTCCACTTGATAAGATACT
>APFE031012286.1:2070-33730 GCA_000404065.3 Pinus taeda | reverse complement strand
GCATTGACAAAATCTGTGAGCTCTGAGAAGTTCTCTTGGTGTAGAGAAACAATGGGCATTGCAGGGCTGGATAAATGATTAAGCTCTCTTGTGACCCCCTGTGAAAAGAAAACAACAAGTGGGAGAATGTTCGGTTGTGTTATATTCTTTCCACGACTAGCCCACGTAGTTAACCGAGGGGTAGAGGGGGGGAGGTCACAGGGGGTTTGAGGGGTACCCTAACTCCACTATATGGGGTCCAGGGAAGTACCCTGGAAAATTTTGGTTTTGGACCCTATGTTAGTTTGGGCGGACCCACCTATAGTTTTGTGCATGATTTTCGGTCCATGGTTTTGGACGCAATGGTTTTTTGGTCCATGGTATTGGATGCTTCGGCATGTATAAATATGTATTGTAACATTGAAAGGAAAATAATGAAAAATCAAGCTGGTAGTTCCGATTTTGGGATCCAGGGAAAAATCTCTGTGTATATGTATTTTATGTGTTATGCTCTTGCATTGTTTATTTTATGTGTTTTAGAATTCGTATGCAGGTAATTTCTATATGGGGTTAAAACCTACATTTTTGGATCTACACTGCCCATGGGCTCTGCTCTCTTTCCTTTGTATTGGACCTCATGTTGATATTTCTCTTTGTCGGGTTCCTCTGCTACATGAGTAGCGGTGATATCAGTGTTGTCTTCTTTGAGGTTCTCGAGAGCCTTGAAGTTGTTGCTAGAAGTGGGCTAGTTGGTTTGAGTTGCTTGTCCTTTCTTCTTCTTGTGATGGTGATTGTTTTGGACCTTGGTGAATCCCTCTCCGTCGTAGGATTGGAGGTTTTAGCTTTAGGCTTGGAGTCATTGAGGGGGGAATCTATGAAGAGGTGGCCATGCTAATGGCATTTTCTACATTTGAATGACACATGTTCATAGTCCCACATTTGAAACCAGTCCTTGTCTTCGGATTCCAGAGCAAAAACTTCTAATAGGGATCCTGATATGTCCATGTAGACACACATTCAAGTGTAAGCAGCATAGAATCCCTGGCAGGTTTGTTCAAGGAGGCAAACAAAATTTCCCAGGATATTTCCAATGTCGCAAAGGGTGTCAGGGTCCCAATATTCGTAGGGTAGGGAATACAGGTGAACCCAGACCGAAGCCCATGAGAAGTCTTCCTTTTCGGGGATGAAAGGAGGAGTCCATTGTTGCATGTAAAGCCCAGCGGAATTGAGAAAGTAAGAGTCACCTTCTAGAACCGACTTGAGGTCACACTAGTGAGTGAAGATAATGGTAAAGAAACCCCTGGAATCTAGCTTCATGTCATGGTGTGCTTTTGGCTTCCATTTGAGTGTGATCTATTAGAGGAGTGTTTTTTCCTTGGGCCAGAACCCATTGAATTTGCAGATCAACGTGTTATCCTGCATAAAATGGATGTTATTGTTCAGTGTTTTTGGGGGAATGTGCAGTCTTCGGATCTTGTCTGACTTAGCTTTGCAGGTGATCGTGGTCCTATTTCCGGGTTCAAGGTTTTCATGGAACTCCATCATAAACTCATCAGCAGCTTTGTGGTTACCCTGTCCGACTTTGGCAACGTTCAAAGAGGGTTTTGGGGGGTTCAGAACAGGAAAAGTAATGATTGTTTCGAAACTTCGAGGGGTGGAGGAGCCAGAGGCTCCTCCCCCAATGAACACCATAAAAATGTCGGAGTTGCTTATGTAAAAATTCATTAAGCTTCTCCTTTTTGTTTTTCTTCTTCTGAAATTTTGCCAACCCCGAAGGTTGGGTTCAAAAATTACCATTGTTATTTCTTTACCATCAGTCTACAGGGGCACTTCATTATCTGAGTCTAAACTCTTAGAAGTATGTGTTCTCTTTGTGCCACCTACATCTTGAATGTCGCATATTTCCTCATTTTGTTGCTCTGGTACAGGGATCACTACTAGTACGGTACCTTTCTAGGAGAGACTTTCAGTGTTGTGTTGATTCTCAGGTCCCCCACCCACTTGTGTGCCATGTTGATTCTATACATCCACTCTTGGAGTGTTATCAATCGTTTCTTATTCTTGTTATTCTTCAAGGTGAGGGTCTAGAAATTGCCATCCTTTTGGCTTGTGGGGCTCTCTTTTTCTTTTTTGTAACTTTCTTAGCCTGTGGACATGTGTTCTACAAATTTCATGTTTGAAAACATATACAACACGTTAATGTCATGTTTTCAAGATCTAATGCTTGGGTCCATTGGAGACTATTATGACTCAGGTGAATGCAATTAGGTAAACCTATACTAAGGTCTACCTCTACACATATTCTAGCAAAAGTGAAAATTCATTTTTCAGTTCTTTCTAGATCCGTCTTTATGAACTTTCCTAGTGTATTTCTAATGTCTTCTAATACTTGGTGATGTTAGGAAGGAAGGGGAAGGTTGTGTAGTCTCACCCATACCGACATTTTTGAGACTGCCATTGTGGTAGTGTCAAACTCCAGAAACCATGGAGTTATGAAGATACTTGATCTACCCCAAAACCATGGCCCCTCGTTTAGAGTGAATTCCAAATATTTTTGTGTATCAAAATGTACAATAAAGAATCTCATAGAGCATAAGTAAATATCATGGTTAGGGGTCGAGGTGGTGAATAGCCACTGACGTAAGTTCTCTGATTTGGGACAAAAACCATTGAATCTGTAGATATCAACTCTAGATTAGAGGATGTTAAAAAGACCATTTACCTCTCGCAAATTAACTACCATTGTCAGTGATTGTTCCTTTTGTTCAACAATGTAAGGTCTTGGCATAATTTGGGTTGGGCCAGATGAGTTGTATGTCTTCCCTCGCATTGCGTCCTTAAAAGAGCCTGATCCAATAGGGCTTTTCAATTGAATGATTTCCTTATATGATGTTGACCCACTAGGGTTTCTGGAACGCTTAGCTCTACCTCGCATCCTCAAATTTAAGATAATGGTGGAATCTTGCATAATGCTATATTCCTTCACGTAATAGAAACATGTAGAAATTTCCCCTCATATAACAAACTTTTAGAAGGAGCAGTTATACCAAGGATTTTTTGAATGCTTTGTTTAAGATTTCCAACCAAATCTAAACCCCTGGTCTAAAGAATGGTGGTTTCCCCTCTAAGATTCTTTATGATCTAAAATGATCCCTCTTCCATCTTCGCCATTCTTTTGGTCATATATGTGGGAAGGTGATCCAAGGGGATCAAAAAATACTCAAAATTATTAGAAATTTTCTCCAAATCGTAGTACTCTTCATCCTGAATCCAACACCACTTGAATTGCCTCAAATTGACATTGTATGCTCAAGTTATGATGTTCTGAAGTTTTGGCCAAACAGCGAAAAAAATTGAGCAACAGGGTTGACTGGGCTGCTCTCTGGGTTGATCGTTCGCTGATGCCAGCGGCTGACTGGGTTGACCATTCGCTAATGTGAGCACTTGACTGGGCAAGCATAATGGGAAGTAAGAACCAACCCGGGCTCGACAAGTGGCAGAGTCTTACTAAGGCAGGTGGCAGTTTTTCATTGGTTGGTTGGTTGTGAGGTGGGCCAATTATGAGGTGCCACGTGGCCCTTCGTGGTTGCACAATTTTTTTGTACAACAGCCTAACGGCCTCAACGGGCTTCGACCCCTCGACCTGCCACAACATAACTTTGATTTTTATCGTTGGACCACAACATTAGTTCTTAACTATCATTGGACTCTGATTATATTTCAAGTATATTGTTTGGCACATTGGGGGAAAGGGGCGGGGCACTTGGCCTCAGCCCCCGATCACACACAAACATACGACTATGTCTAGGAGCGGAAGGAAAGGGGGTGGGGACGAGGCCCCAACACTGGTCCTATGGTACCCAAATGACCACTAGTGGAGTTAGAACGGCAAGGGCAGGTAGTTAAGCCTGGCCCTCGGTTCCATACGTCCACAGCCAACGGTGAAGGGGGCGAACTGAGTGTCTAGTCAATTTAATGTCTTAAATTGCTCTACATAAATTATCAATCCGGGTATCGTAAATTGATGAAGTGTGGTGCACCATATGTGCTTAGTTAACCTTTTCTTACTTCGTTGTTTTATAGATTTTATTTTGTTTTGGGGTTTTGTTCTTGTTGGTCTCCTAAAGTGTCTAATGCAAATGAAAATTCTATTCTAAGGTCTTAAGAATACTTTTAAAGGTCAAGTATGGATGTAGATTTCAAGACAAGGTTTATGTCCCTAATGGTAACTTCCAAAACTTAGCACTTCAAAAGATCTCAAAACATGTTATTGATGAAATTAGTACTTAAATGGAAATGTGGTACCATTCAAATCAAACAAATAATGAACTACTGATCATGAAACCATTATCTCTGCTGCTGTTTAAATACAGAAAAATGAATTAAGCTACTACACTCAAACAAATCAAAAATTGCAATCTAATAAAAGTAAAATCAATTCACATCATTCATAGTTCGATAGCTCGCTAGGTAGTCTAAGCTATGGCTTTCGGAGATACCATCAATGATATGAGCAAGTTGATATCTAATTGTAGAAAAGTAAAACTAAAATCAAATCACATCATTCATAGTCTGATACCTCGCTAGGTAGTATAAGCTATGGCTTTCAGAGATAACGTCAATTATATGAGCAAGTTGATATCTAATTGCAGAAAAGTAAAATTAAAATCAAATCACATCATTCATAATCTAATACCTCGCCAGGTAGTCTAAGCTACGGCTTTCGGAGATACCGTCAATGATATGAGAAAGTTGATATCTAATTGCAGAAAAGTAAAACTAAAATCAAATCACATCATTCATAGTCCGATACCTCGCTAGGTAGTCTAAGCTATGGCTTTAGGAGATAATGTCAATGATATGAGAAATCTGATATCTAAATTAACTACTAAAGCAAGTGAATAAGACTGGAATCAAAGCATAACTGGAATTAAAAAGCTAAAAAAACAAAGTCAGCAGAGAGGCAAATCTCATGTCACTATTTGATGCAAAAACATGTAAAGAAAACTAATCTATAATCAACCGGTTGAACACACTTACATGGATTAAAATTGCATGAATAGAAAATCTAATCTATCAAACTTGAAAGTAATCAAATGACATAATAAAATCAAAACAAAATTACAAAATGAAATCTACTCTACCTTACATTCTAATATGCTCCGTGACATCTATTTCACATCTCCTTCCATGTTGAGAACATCAAAGCTTTATTCAAATTCTTCAAAATTACAAAGTACAACAAAGCTCTCCAAAGCTTTCAAAAGCCATCAAGGAAGAACTACGAACTCCAAGCTAAGCTAAGATTCATAAGCTAAGCTCTAAACTCTAAGCTAACAAGCTGAGACTAACAAATGAAGGAGAGAGATCTCCTATTTCTACAAAAATATGAGAAGCCATCTCATTAATGAGAGTCAATGAATCTCTCCCTCTACCTCTAGAGTCCTAATCAAAATAGGAATTAATAAGACACATGTCTTCTTAGAGTTTCAATACAATTAAGAGATGTGACACATATCCTCATGATCCCATGATTCTTTCCACTCAAATTCGAATTTGGCCTTAGGGTGCCACATAAAAGTCTTCTAGAAGCCTCCTTTCAACCTACACATGTCAACAATTTCAACCCACTTGTTAGGTGTAAGCATATGCACATTATTTTCTAATTTTTAACCACAAATTCACTTAAAAGGCTTAGAATTAATAAAGATTGGAAAAACATAAATGTGGCCCAATGATAATGAAAGTGGGATGAATGTGGTGACATAGTAGTGAAATAGAGGTGATATAATGGACATAATAGTAAAAGTGTAATGGAAATGAATGACATTTTCAAGACTCAACATACCCCCCAACTGAAGCTATTGCATGTCCTCATGCAATATATATTACATTAACTCTTTTGATCCTTGAGCTTTGGCTTAACTTTGCATGATATCATTTGATAACTTCATATTTCTACAAAGTGTTTTACTTGAATTGCAACATGGTTGGTTCTTGTGTTACAACCAATTTTTTTTGTTGTTGTTGTTGCATTCTATTTTGATATTTGAACTTTGCATAATAATATTTTGATTATTTTTGCAAAGTATATCTTTATTGGATTACATGATGGCTGGTTCTTGTGTGACAACCATGATTTTGTTTGTATCCAATTTATCCTTTAAGCACCTTTTTGAAAAGCCGTTGTATGCTCATAATAACAATGTAATAGTTAATATATGTTGGAAGTATGTGGGCTCCTGAGTATGATATGGACATGGCAAGATATGAAGATGAATGTATTCCCCCCCCCAACTGATGGTATTGACAATTTTATCAAATGAGGAAGAGAAATGTTTTTCCAACAATTATCATTCTAGCTTTTTATGGAATTCTATGGTCAAAAGTTAGAAAATGACGTGCCTTAACTTACCCTTTGGAATGGATGAGTTGTATGTGTGGTGGTTTCAAAATTCTGATCATATTCTTCTTTAATAGACTGAACAAGAGGAGTCATGGATAAAGAGATAAGATGACTTTTTATTGCTTCTACTAAAACTTGCTGAATCTGCTCCAAAATGCTGAAAATAATAGTCTTCATGTCTTTGAAACTCATTGGCACAATTCCTACTACGTGAAAATATGTTCTGATGTCGAACATAGTAGGAAAATTTGAACTTAGTGGCCATTAATGGATGCCACTAGTCAACACGAGAACTCTCACCATTAATGACAATGAGAGTCAAGATGCTCAAACACATCTTGTCAGGTACGAATGATTTTGCCGATGTTGAGTCACCTAGAAGATCTGACGAACAATGCACATTAATGTATTCCCATTGTTTATTAGCATGAGAACTTGCCATTAAGGCATGCAAGCCTTAAGGTGTTTTTACAAAGAACTTAGACCCAAAGGACTATGGGCTCAATAATTTGCATTGAAGCAGGGCTTATTTGCGAAATGAAAATGACAAGAAATGGAAGATGGCAATGGAGAGTAGAAATGGCAATGGGAAATAAGCATGTGAATGAGCCTCTTGCTTTTATTTGTGGATTATGAATGGACAAAAAGAGATGGAAAGTGTATGTGAATGTAAATGCAAAATATGGAGTGAAATGAGGTGAATGGTTTATTATGAAGTATGGATGTGATGGAGACAATAGTATCTGAAAGTTTTTCAAGTGTTTGGATCTGATTTTGCATCAGCGTATTTCTTCTTTGTTGCTGATCATCCTCTTATGAAACAAATTGGTCTCTTAGAAAGACACCATTCTCTTGTAGTCATTTGTCCTTCCTCCTAGAACCTGAAAAAAACTAATACTTCTTCTGCAATGGAATGTAAGATTATCAAAGGAGAGAGGTGATCAATCTCTCTAGTTATGATATTTACATACAAAACTAAGAGTTTGTATTAATGAAACAAGTTCTCAAAGGAAAAATCAAAATAATTTATACCTGCTTTGAAATTGGTGCCCCAAGTTGAATGTTGCTTCTTTTCAGCAATTTATTTAATTATTTTCAATTTCAAACTCTAATGGTGGATTTCTCATTATGTAGATCTTGTTGAGATCTTTCCAACGATACTTGAATCATCAAAATCTAATTTTGTATGAGAAAGTTAGGTTGATTTGAACAATGAGGTTTTTCAGCTGCGGAATTGGAGAACAACTGCGGAATTGGACTTTAGCTGCGGAATGTCGACGGTTTCTGTAGCTAAAAATCTTGAATAAAAAGTTAGCCATTAATCTTTCATCGTCAGTCCAAAATTAATCAATACCTTTAGAAAAGTGAGCAAATAACTTATTCATTTCATTGATTCAAAATTATTTTTTTTCCTTGACATGCGACAACTTAGTGATAACACACAACTTGACTTCCCTTTGATCGGGGCCTTTTTCATCGACTTGGATCAAATGAATAGGACACCATCTATGTACTGACATTTTTCCAGCTACCCATGTGGCTCGTTTTGTCTCTCGACACCTATAACCTACAAAAGTATGAAAATGGTTGTGGAATTGCTAGTTAGCTACAGAATCAGGCTACATTGCGCAGCTAAAAGACAGTCAACTATGAGTTTTGAATTATTATTATTATCTATTATTTTTTTATTATAGAGGATTTTAATTAATTAATTTTTTTTATAATAATATAGAGGATTATTTTGCAGACCAACTATTGCAACACTCAAACTTGTTTTGGATTTGACAATTCTCAAGAAACCATTTCCCAAAATTTCATAGTTGTTGAATAAGATAGCCATGGTTTTTTTTTTTTACATTTCCTTTGATAGAGTTTAGCTGTTTTTGGTTCAGGCATGCATATACGTGCCTTCTTTAATATGCTTTTCAATTGTGGATACCCCTCCATGAATTTAGGCCCGTCCGGTTCTACTCTTAGTAAAAAGACCCATTTCTTCCCCCTGCCTTAAAATACGTCTGTGAGTGATGGACTGTGAGTAATAATCATATAATACAAATCCACTGAACACAGATTTGGCTGTCTGCATGTGACATTTATAGTTTATACCATCAGCCAAAAGAAAGTCAAGGCGCTGAAGTCTTCCTATCGCATGACCAACGATCAAATTTAACCTCCACAAATCTCAAACATATTTTAGTTTCAAGATGCTCACATTCCAAAATCGTCAAGAGAAACCTATCCGCGTGGTGAATTTAGAGCAGATGAAAGTCTTACTATGCACTCCATAGTGTAGATAAGGAAAAATATTGTGAAGGCACTACAAAAGCTAAAATTCAATAAAGCTGAAATGCCTTAACCTATCATCTGAACTTGAGAGACGCTCAAATAGGACAGATAGGGAAACCTATATTGTTGTTTATGAAATAGGACGGATAGAACGACCTATATGATTGTTGATGTCCCAAACGATCTCACTATCGAACTGACTCTTTCAGCAAAAGCACGTGAGGTGATAACAATGGTGTTAGCGGGGAATGGAGAAGGTTTGTGGAGAAAAACCAGTAGTTATAAACGGAAGAGCAGAGAACAGATAATGAGAATGAGTTCATGAAGATGTAAACAGGCCATAAATAACAACTGCAACTTCAATGGGATGGTATGCGTATCCAATTAAGATTTTTGTTAACAGGCGTTATGTCTATTATCAAAGAGTCGTATCCAATAAGAACTGTTGTTAACAGGTGTTACGTCTACCAGCAAAGAGTCATATCCAATTAGAACTACTGTTAACAAGTGTTACGTCTATCAACAAAGAGTCGTATCCAATTAGAATTGCTATTAATCGGGAAGTAGTAGAGCAGGTGTTAGACGGGTGGCAGAAGGCGGGAGAATATAATCAGCAAACGGTTAATTATCAACATGCCACTGATTTCAAATCGGAAGCAGCCGAATTAAATCAACTGTCAGTTAATTAATTCAAATTCAGTTTTTCTTCACGAGGCAGGCAAAAAGAGGCTTCAGAGAACTGAGAAATTCTCTTAAACCACCACGAATTTCTTAAAACGATTTCTGGGTTATCTAATTGACCCTACTGCTAAAAAAAAACCAATGTTTTATTTTTCTCAAATTCATCTCCGTTTGGCCAAATCGTGCATTCAAAGTTTGACGTTTTTTCTGTTCTGCATTTTTTTTAAATTGCTGTGGTTGAATTTCATTTACAGGTCTGTTGTTTATGCTTATTGATTCCTAATGGTCGTGGTTTTGAAATTTTTTGTAGTAAATGAAATCTACTTTACAGGCAATGTAGTACTCGTGTGCACGATCAGTTGACAAACCCAGGCACCAACTTTCTTTATCTGATCAAAACTGCTCTCCTGCTCAATATCCTTTAGGTTAGTATCGGACTCATGGTCTGTTCTAGCCAATTTTGCATCAGTTGAAAGACAAATTTACTTAGAATTTACACCTCCTTTCCAAATTAAAACACCAGCAAGTGCAACATCGATATTTATTATTTTTCTTGCAGTTGCTGAAGCACCAAATGTAGCTACAGCTACCATACTAGGAGGAGTAACCTCATGATAGCCAGGACGACCTCCAGACTTCCCACCTAAGCCACCAACTAGGAACCTACTGCCAAAAAGTCTTGTTGTCAGATCATCTTTAAGATTGTGTTACTGCATTTTACCTTCCCAAGCTCCTTTTCACCATGGGAAAAATGGCACTTGTACCCAAATCAACATCAAATATCATTACCAAAATTACCGCAAGAATGCAAGTTTGTTTTAAGGCTGAAGCTTCAAACAGGAATGCAGATTTCTATTGAGGTCACAGTGAAAACTAGGATTGAAGATACCCATAGATTGTTTGTTTGTTTGTTTGTATGTTTGTATGTTTTTTTTGTTTTTTTTGTTTTTTTTTTCTCTCTCTCTCTCTCTGAAATTGTGAAATTTTATAAGAAGGATTAATGATTTTCAATTTCAGGCAGCAAAGACTTCAAGTAAAACATGCTAAAAATAGGACTTTGACTGAGGCCTTAAGTTGATTTTTTATCAATCTGGGCTGAGTGACTAGGATAGGATCCATGTCGGGACAATTCCAGAGATGCCCATGTGGTCGGTTTCTTCATTGGACGCCTGTAACCTGCTAAACCTTGAAACTAGTTACGGAATTCTCATTTAGCTGCGGACTTAGGCCACATTCTGCAGCTAAGTTGCAAAATCTTATTAAAACAGGATACAGTGTTTTGAGGACCACTACAAACCATAATCAGTCAATTTTGGACAGTTGAACCTATCAAAGCAGTTGGGTTTCATTTTTTTTTTTGAATCAATTGAGATGATGAAGTTTATTTTGTCTCCTTTTTTTTTAACATAACAATTCTTTTTCTGATCCTCTAGATCACACAAAGTGCAGGAGGAGAGCCTACACAAGAATTATTAATTTTTTTGTTAACAATTCTTTTTCTGATCCTCTAAATCACACAAAGTGCAGGAGCAGAGCATACTCAAGATTTTTTTTTTTTTTTTTAGATGTAAGAAATAAGGTCTCCTAATTACACTTCCCTGGCGACGGCGCAAAAAATGTCTAGTCAATTTAATGTCTTAAATTGCTCTACATAAATTATCAATCCGGGTATCGTAAACTGATGAAGAGTGGTGCACCATATGTGCTTAGTTAACATTTTTCTTACTTTGTTGTTTTATAGATTTTATTTTGTTTTCGGGTATTGTTCTTGTTGATCTCCTAAAGTGTCTAATGCAAATGGAAATCCTATTCTAAGGTCTTAAGAATACTTTTAAAAGTCAAGTATGGATGTAGATTTCAAGATAAGGTTTATGTCCCTAATGGTAACTTCCAAAACTTAGCACTTCAAAAGATCTCAAAACATGTTATTGATGAAATTAGTACTTAAACAAAAATGGAAATGTGCTGCTATTCAAATCAAACAAATAATGAACTATTGATCATGAAACCAAATACGGAAAAATGAATTAAGCTACTGCACTCAAACAAATCAAAAATTGCAATCTAGTAAAAGTAAAATCAATTCACATCATTCATAGTTCGATAGCTCACTAGGTAGTCTAATCTATGGTTTTCGGAGATACCAGCAATGATATGAGCAAGTTGTTATCTAATTGTAGAAAAGTAAAACTAAAATCAAATCACATCATTCATAGTCTGATACCTCGCCAGGTCGTCTAAGCTATGGTTTTCAGAGATAACGTCAATGATATGAGTAAGTTGATATCTAATTGCAGAAAAGTAAAGCTAAAATCAAATTACATCATTCATAGTTCGATACCTCGCCAGGTAGTCTAAGCTATGGCTTTCAGAGATACCGTCAATGATATGAGCAAGTTGATATCTAATTGCAGAAAAGTAAAACTAAAATCAAATCACATCATTCATAGCCCGATACCTCGCTAGGTAGTCTAAGCTATGGCTTTCGGAGATGTCAATGATATGAGCAGTCTGATATCTAATTTGCAGAAAAGTAAAATTAAAATCAAATTACATCATTCATAGTCCGAGAGCTTGCCAGGTAGTCTAAGCTATGGATTTAGGAGATAACATCAATGATATGAGCAATTTGATACCTAAACTAACTACTAAAGCAAGTGAATAAGACTGGAATCAAAGCATAACTGGAATTAAAAAGCTAAAAAAACAAAGTCAGCAGAGAGGCAAATCTCATGTCACTATTTGATGCAAAAACATGTAAAGAAAAACTAATCTACAATCAACCGGTTGAACACACTTACATGGATTAAAATTACATGAATAGAAAATCTAATCTATCAAACTCGAAAGCAATCAAATGACATAATGAAATCAAAGCAAAATTACAAAATGAAATCTACTCTACCTTACATTCTAATATGCTCCATGACATCTACTTCACATCTCCTTCCATGTTAAGACATCAAAGCTTTATTCAAATTCTTCAAAATTACAAAGTACAACAAAGCTCTCCAAAGCTTTCAAAAGCCATCAAGGAAGAACTGCAAACTCCAATCTAAGCTAAGCTCTAAACTCTAAGCTAACAAGCTGAGACTAACAAATGAAGGAGAGAGATCTCCTATTTATACAAAAAGATTAGAAGCCATCTCATTAATGAGAGTCCATGAATCTCTCCCTCTACCTTTAGAGTCCTAATCAAAATAGGAACTGATAAGACACATGTCTTCTTAGAGTTTCAATACAATTAGGAGATGTGACACATATCCTCATGATCCCATGATTCTTTCCACTCAAATTCGAATTTGGCCTTAGGGTGCCACATAAAGATATTTTAGAAGCCTCCTTTCAACCTACACATGTCAACAATCTCAACCCACTTGTTAGGTATAAGTATATGCACATTATTTTCTAATTCTTAACCACAAATTCACTTAAAAGGCTTAGAATTAATAAAGATTGGAAAAACATAAATGTGGCCCAATGATAATGAAAGTGGGATGAATGTGATGACATAGTAGTGAAATGGAGGTGATATAATATACATAATAGTGAAAGTGTGATGGAAATGAATGACATTTTCAAGACCCAACACATACTCAAGATTATCATGTTTCTTTATTCATTTGAAATTTTAAAAACAAAATAATATGAATTGATATCAAACTTCCAATTTTACCTCTCTAAACTCCACTTGTTCTCCTTCTTCACAAACATTTCTTTTATTGTAGATATTCCTGCCAATGGTTAGTGAATGAAGTGGCTCTTACTGCACCACCAAAAATGAAAAAATTAAGAAATAAATGAAATCAAAATTCAAAATTTAACTCAAAAATATCACCAAGCTTGGTTTTATTTTCTTATTCTATTGTATTCTATTTTGAAAAAGAAAAGTTTTTACTGTCAAGTGTATGAGTATTTCCTATGAAGCCATTTACAGATCAAAATCTCTAGTATGGTCACATCCAAATTTGAAAAACATACTTCAATGTTCATTAGGATATGAGAGATCAATTGCACATTTGGATTAAGTGCCAGGATTTGTTGAAGAATGGAAGAATGTTGTGACATGGTCACTTTTTGAAACCAATCTTCAGTGTAGTCCTTTCTCTCCAAGAAATGCTTGATCATCATTCTAGATATCTTTTCCACAAATGGATTAGTGTTGAAACTCTTATAGTACAAAAAATGATTGAAATTCATGCATCCTATTTATCATGATTTACATATACAACTAAAAATGAGTTTGAAAACTAAAAAGGCATTCTAGATTGAAAGTTAGCCCACTTCCCCGACAACGATGCCAAAAATGTTAGGTAATTTAATTGTTAGTTAAATTACATGTTATTAAATTGTCAAACTTGGGGTTCGTGAACTTGCGAAGTATACGTCCGTAATATATGCGAGGAATCAAATTTCAATTTCAAAACAGAATCCTAATCTATTGAAAGAAAAGGAAAAACTGAAATGAAACCTATTCACGAAAAATTTCTAAGATGAGTATGCACACACTTCCTTTTTCAAAAGTCTCAAATTCAGAACTCGGGAAAAAATCTTTTAATCTATGAAATTGAAATGGAAATTGACATGAAAGTAAATTTACTCTATTGATATAAAAATAAATCTATTCTAGTGACATGAAAATAAATCTATTTTATCAACAAGAAAGTAAATCTATTCTAATGACTTGAAAGTAAATTTAATCTAGAAAGAAGCAAATCCTATACTAAGAAAGCATTGAATTCTTAAATTATGAAATTTAAAGGAAACCTGTTTTGAAAGCAGTGAGGGATCAATTGAAATTACTAATGTGTGCATTTTCAAATTAGAATCATTCATAAATATCTATCAAACAAATTGAAAAGCAATGAATCTATGAAATGAGAGCGATAACGCTTAACCCGCAAAAGAACATAAATGGAATGAGTATGAAAGAATGTAAACAATGCATCTAATCAAAAGACTTAAAATGAACATAAAGAAACTAAAAAAAAAAACACTAGAATACATCCCATACTCGTTAGGTGGCCATCCCAAAGTGCATGAGAGGTGGAAAGTTGAGAAAACTCTTGATCAAACACCAAATGAAGACACAACCATATCAAATTGAACTACAATGGTATTCATAAACATATTACCAATCCTTAACATCAAAACTCTACATTGAATCATGAGCATAACTCCCAAACTTTTCACACCTTTTAAGAGGAGAAGTCTCTCCTAGTTATACAAAATCTAAGATAACTAATTCATAAATGTAGATCCACAAATCTCTCCTAGATCCACAAATATTTCATGTGGTAACAACCATGTGTTGACATATAGCAATTAACATCTCTTCATATCCTCTCACAAATATCTGCTAGCTTTGATAGGAGACACTTATGAAAAATTCCATGATCTTTCTCCATGAAATGTGTTTGATTGATGATCTCAAATCTTCATCAAAACTTCAAGAGTTTGAAGAGGAAATTCGAATTTGATTATTGGAGACCAAATATAACTGTCTTGGAATCTTCAAATATACCTACACATGTCACAAAACTCATCCAACTTTTATATATAAGTAAATACTTGTTATTTTTCTAATATTTAACAAAAAATTCACTCAAAATACCAAAATAAATGTATTGGAAAATAATGTGTCTAAACCCATATTTAATTATGAAGATGGTCTTAGTGCTTTCTTATAGAGCTGTGGAATACGGAAAGTTTTGAAGCAAAGTGAAAGAAAAGAGGGTTAAATGAATGATATTTTGGAGACTCAACAGATAATATCCCAACAATATCAATAAAAGTGAGATGGGAAACCATCAAGTTTAGCCGATTTATTAGGTTCCACTATCCGTAGGGATACCTATACCCATTCTTTAAGATTGAATGGGTAAAATTTACATTTTTATTCTTGGTGATGAAGTTTGGAATGTTCCAAATCATTTATTCTAGACCCCTATTTCATGTTGGTAACTGGATAGTGTATAGTTCTTTGAAGTGGCTATTTGTAGTAAGACAAATCATTATTTCCCCGTTGAGAAGATTGATTTTACTACCTTGTATAAATTTGAAAAACAATAGCTTCTCAATGAATATTTTGTGTTTGCTTCCCAACTTTAAGCCAAATTATTTTGGACTTAAGATGCCAATATTATTCATCCTCGTGCTAACTTTTATGGGTTTCTTAGTTCAACTCATCTTGTTGCATTTGTTAAGTATGACTAACCTCTTCAAACTCCATTACAATTTGGAGATCCAGTAGGAAATGGGTTTGAAATTCCTTATGATCCTGAGAGGGTGGGGATGAAGTATTCCCTCACCTAGCCTTTAAGGTTCCCCTTGAATCATGTAATTATTTGTTCCCAAATACATAAGGGATATCCTTATATGAAAATTTTATATCTTCACTTGATTATGTCCCATATGTCATTGTGTTTTGCACCTTGTGGATTGAAATGGAATGGGATTGGGACTTAATTCTCTTCTTTGGAGATGCTTGGCATAATAGGATGGTGGTCCCAATATACAAATGGGAAAATATTTGAATGAATAATTTGAATATTCTCAATGAGGAAGGAGCTTGAGAGCAAGATGTAGTTTAGTGATTTTGTGACATGACCTACCCCATTTGCTAGTTTTTCCATGTGAACATTAGGGTATTTTTTAAGGATTTAATATTTTTCCTATATATAGTATTTTAAGCGACTATTATGGTTTGAAAATTCATGCATATAGAATGTAGGAAAGTATTCAATAAAAAACATATAATTTACTATTAAAATTGGTAAGTTTTTGGCGAATATTATCCATTTAATCATATATGTAAAAAATAGGCGAATTTTTAACAAAATTGGGAATATTTTTTTCTTCTTCAGAAAATGTCCAAAAAATAGTCCATTTGCGAAATTTCACCCTTGAAATTTTCCCTAGTGAACATCCATTATCATGGCTTTAGGTCCAAAATATTCCATTTTTGGTTTAATTCTTCTAGGGTATCTCTATTTAGCTATATCAAGGCCCCTCCATTTTTGTTTGAGGGATAAACAACTAAGTTCATATCTCTAGTGATGATATTCACTTTATTTAGAAGTGTGTTACTAGGAAAGTTTGTGAAATACATATCCACCATTATCTCTTCTCTTGAGTGTTGTTTAGAGCATAAAAAATTAAAAGATAGATAATCATTCCATCTATGCTATGGTGTTGACTATGTCACCTAATGTTCAGTTAAACGAGGCTTATATTTAACACTATTCCTATTTTTTCTTGAAAAATAATGATTTTGGGTTGTTCATCATGGATTAAAGTTTATATTGTATATTTTTTCTTTGCGATGCCTAGTCACTTATAGTTATAATACATACAATTCATTACTTAGTTTGGGTGGGATTTAGATCTTATTTAAAGGCAATGGGGATGGTGCCTTAAGTTCTTAATGCTTCCCCATGATTCACTTCCTCTTTTATTTTCTCGTTAACATATTTATGGCATGGATTCGCTCCCTTTTTTGATGATTGGAATTCATGCTATTAGAGTTGTATGGATGCGAGGGAAAAGTTATGAATTGTATTGAGTATTAGGAAAGGGAGGAGGGTGTGGTGGGGATGGACAAGAGTGTAGTGGGAAGATAAGATCCACCACATTAAGGATAGGAAAGCAGAGGGAAGAAATGGATGGGGGAGAAGTTCCCTCCAGGGGGGAGGTGGTTGGGAATAGGGTGGAGAAATAAGATCCACTACAGTGAGGAGAGGAAAGAGGAAGAAAGAAAAATAAGGGAGAGAAGGCCCTCAAGGGTTGATGAGGTGATAAGGAGTGCTTTATAAAAAAAATAAGGTTGGGGTGGGTGTGGGGAATGGAAGGGAAGTGAGGTGATTGGAGGAGAAGAGGGAGGAGGTGCGATGGAGGAGTATTGAGTGAAATAAGGGTTGAAAGGGGGTTCCCAGAGGAAGGGGATGGAACCCTTGAGAAGAGGGTTCAACCTGATAGCTTAAGGCAACAAAATAATTAAAGGACACAGCTTGGGTTTCCTCTTGAGGTGGCATTGGAGGGCTTCCATGTTTGGTTCAAACTCCATGGCTATTAATATAGATGCATTCCTATTTATCTCATGAAGTAGAGGCTATTGAAAAAAATTAAATCTTGGTCCTCCTTCTATCCTCATCTTCATCCATAAATTAATATGGATTTGTACCTAAACAAGGGTCCTCCAATTTTGGGAAATTATATTCTTCTATGGATTTTGGTGAAGGCCATAACTTGGTGTATTGGACAACCATGGCTCATTATAAGAAGGTGTCTACTTTCCTCTTTAGAAGTGAATGTTGTAGGACCAACATAGGAATTTCCTCTAACTTCTTGATAAATTTAAATGGAGGATATCAAGAGGGTGCTACCCTCATCTTTATTTTGTTAGTTAGGGTATTGAATGTGGTATCTTCTACATAAAACATGATTTAATAGGAGACGAAAACCTATGAGGAAGAGGGTTCACCGTCATATCTTAAGAAAACAAAACAATTAGATAAGAGAACATGGGGTTCCTATTGAGGTGGCATTGGAGGGCTTCCATGTCTCGGTAAAAGTCCTGCCACTTGAGTATGAGTACCTCATTAGTTAATTTCTAATAATATTTATAACTTTTTAAACACTTAAAACACCAAAAAATATAGTACTGAATAAAGGTTATGTCCAACAATATAGAATACTATTACATACAACATAAACTACTCTAAAACGGATAATGTGGATTCTTGTTTTTGATCTTTCCACCTTATTTTTCCTTGTTTTCCTCCCCACTTAGATGTTGTGTGTTAACCACCCTCATCCACTATTTTACCTTTACAATTTTGAAGTGTAGTAAACTTTTATTTGAGAAGAATACTCCTCACAAGACTTTCACAAACCTAGCGGTAATGAATGGTGTGAGTGTGTCTCTACAACACATAAAATTGTCTATATACATTATCAAGTGTCCATAAAAAGTATAACATCAAAAAATTAAATCCTATCCAAGGTACTCTTTTCCAAAGAAAAAAAATAGTCTATAATTTTATTAATATAAACAAAATTACATGTCTCATATGCTAAAAGAATTCATGATTGCTCTTAAATCTTGTGACATATATATCCTAGCATGCTTCTTCTACATAATCTATGAACTTTGTCCAAAAAAATAATTGCAAATTGTTTTCTTATATTTTCCCCATATGTAAACAAAATTAACAACATCCATATTCTATTGTTCCTCTATTTTCATTTGTTCTCTATAACTTATACATGAAAATGGTAGCGATAAAATTAAAAATTACACCCAAGGATCATATGTATATTTAAATATATGTCCATCCTGATGTTCAAAGACAATTCAAGCACCATGGTCTAGTCCTAGTCCAACTTTTGTTATTTCATCCATTATCATGTTTTTGTCCCTATAGATGTGTGACAAAGAGACATGTGAGAAAGCTAAAAGTAGAGGCTATACATAATAAAAATAAATTTGTAGGGTAAATTTTCCCAAGACGATTTTGTTATGCATCCACAATTTTCTTGAATGTAGAGATGAGTTACCAAAATTTGAGTGCGTGACAATCCAAATTCTTGGTCTAGCATCAAAACCAATTTAAGAGCCATCAACTCATAGTAATTATTTATTTATTGACCAATTCTCTCTATAAAGGAAATGCTATGATTTATAGAGATATGTAAAATTCCTCTTGTTCTACTCTTGGGAGGGATCCACTATGAAGCACCATCAAAATATGCCCGTGGAATGTTTTAATTTATTACTTTTTCTTTGAGTTTATGAGTGATTTTCTTTTCTCGAATATGTGGGAAAATAATTTATTGTTTAGTGTGGGGAAAAAAATTTTAGAATTAAATTTTAGTTGTCCTTGAACAACTTCAAATTCTTGGCCAACCATACTCCTCAACCAATATTTACGGGGGGGACTTTTATCCTTCTAATATTTTTATTTGAACACCAGATCCTAAAAGCCTCTTGAATGGTATCTCCTACCTAGATGTTTTCTAATCCAATCATTAATTCTACGTCCTTTTATGCCTCCTTAGTATATAGATAGTTCATGATGATATGAGCAATTGTTTCTTTTTATTTATGACATAAGCTGCACCAATAAGGTCCTACAAAGTTTCTCTTTTACAAAATGTCTTAAGTGTGAGCCTTATTGTTTAAAATCAACCACATGAAAATTTTATATTTTGATGGAAACTTTAATTTTCATATGATTCTCCATCATCAGACTTCATGTTCCCTTCTTCCTTCATTGATGACATCTTTATATCCATTTTTTGGTGTAAGATATTATCCCATTAGATTTAGAGATGAAATAATTTTATCATCTCTTAGCCTTACATTAATATATTTTAATATGCTTGTGTATCTCTACTATGTTTCAATACCCTCTTCTCGAGGTCCAATATTTCTCTAGGAAAATCATTGTCAATGCCATTTTAGTTTATTTATTCTCACAATCTGTCTTAGCATATATAAACCTTTACTTCTTATTTCATGTACAAACTAGGGAGGCTACTTTGTATAGTCCTTTACTACCAAGCCATAGATCAAGACCTATTTGTACTTTGACTCCTTTACCAACTAACCATATCAATCTATTTCTAACCAATTAAAAGGTAGATTTGACCACTTACTAAGTTATTTAGACATTTGAACTCATTTAATAGTATTCCTTACTTGTCAAATCACACAAGCACGATTGGATTTAAAGGGTTTCATTTTGTAGGGTGACCAAATTTTTAAACTTGTAATAGTTAGGTGGAGACATCAAACGAAACCTAGCCATGTTAAGGGTTGATGTGGAACAAACAAGGCACAACCCCCGAGTGATTTTCATAGATTAGATCCCATTGGGTTACATTTTCTTGGACCACATGCTACTCACGTAAGTAACAATCATGCTTGTAGAAAAGAAGAAGGATTCCTTACCCATTTCTTCACATAGTCTAGAGCTAGCTATGCTCACAACCCTATTCCTTGAATTAATCTCCATTATTTTTTTATTGCCAAAGATTTATAGAAGAGGAAATGATTGTTTAGTCCCTAACCTCCATTTACCTTTGGTGGGGCTAATTTTTTCCATGATGTTGAGGCAAATCCATTTTTCCCTTGGTCCCACGACTAAACTAATCTATAAAATACTCACCTAATAACTTCTAGGACACTTTTTGGAATACATGCAAGTGACATCCAACATACAAGAATTACTTTTAACATTACTTTTTCCAGGACTAGGCACCCCCATTTGGATAACCACTAGTTTCACAATGTACTTGGATTTTTATTTTTTTTTACTTTTGTAGTTGGTTGCTACCAATAATATTTTTAATACATGTTTGGTTCTAGATGGAAACCTAAATATTTCAAATGAATATCTATACCTACCAAAGTGTATGGAAACATTTGAGTGATGTAGTTTTTCTCCTACTTAAAAAATACCCCAAAGGGATATCATTGATTCACCTATATTAGTTTCATACTTGTAACCATGTAGGATAGTTCCATGATTTATTTAAAATTCTCAACTATCCGTTTAGAACCTTCACATAAAATTAATATATCATCAACAAACAATAGGTGTATGATGTTGTAGGACCCCTTTGAAACTACCATTATTAGTGGCCTCATTTAAAAAGTTGCTCAAGCCTTCAAAAACTAATAGGAAAAGTAGAGGGGATAATGACACCCTTGTATAAAGCCTCTTTCTATATTGGAAAAAGGAAAATGCTACCATGTTTATCATAATAGAAAATGATATATATGTGATGCAATTCATCACCCATACAACAAATTAATGATAGAATCCTAGAAGTATGAGAATTAGTCTTAGGAATACCCAACTTACCCTGTCTTGTGCTTTGGACAAATCCACTTTTATCACCATCAATCTTTGGTTCTGAATTTAATTGAGTGAAGTCCTACTTGAGCGAGCCCTACTCCCTTGTGTATTTTCCTTCCCTCTAAATGTCCAATATGTTCACCAAATAATTGGCTTGACAAAACCTTTTTTAGTCTTCTTGCAACCACCCTTGAGATGATTTTATATCTGCAGTTACATAATGATATTGAACTAATTTTTTCAAATGATGTTGGGTTATTTGTTTTGGAGGTCAATGTTATAAAAGTTGTGTTGAGAGATCCAAGGGTTTATCGTATACTTCTTGTAGCACCCACCACCCTTCTCAGATCTTGTTCTATAAAGTTTTGACATCCGAAGAAAAAATCCATAGGTAGGCCATCTGGCCCTCAAATTTTTTCCTTTTGAAAACTCTATAGAATCATTCATAATTCCCATTTTCCACCTTACATCATCAAATCCTAATTTTCCTTAGAATTGAAAAATCTTGGAAAGGAGTTTGATAATCTTATCATCTTTGCTATTGTGGGTGGATAATTCCTTTTTAAGAGGGATGTAAAATATTTAACTCCTTTTTTAGCACATCCTTAAAATCTGTTACCCAAGGTTCATCTGTTCTGAATTTTCCATACCAACTTTATGTTCTTCTTGCAGTTTCCATATCTTAAGAAAAACTTTATGTTTTCCTCACCTACCTAGATCCATAAATCCCTTCTTTTTCATCTCCATTCTTTATTTTTCCAAGAGGATATATCTATTTTTGTCTTCAAGTAATTTTACCTTGAATTTATGCTCCTTTGACATGTATCCAAAGAATTCATTGTTGTAATGTAATTTTAAGGCTTCCTCCAATTCCTTAGTAATTTTTTCATCTTTTTATTTCTTGTCCTTTTCCCATTTCAATGCTACCTTTTATTCCTTTTTCAATACTTGGTGAAATTATATGGAAGCATATTCTCTTAAGGTTACATTTTATGGTTTCCATACCTCTTTGATATTTTTAACAAAATCCTCCTCCTTTAACCATTATGGTTTCAACTTAAAAGGGCTAGTGAGTTTCTCTTTGCAATTCGTGCCTCTCCCATTCTCTTTTTCCTCCATGTTTGGGACAATTTCATAGGTTCAATATTTAGCAAGCCTAAAGTCTTCCATTTTTTTAAGGAAAATAACTAGGTATTTAGTACACTTGTGTAGTTGTTCCCAAAATTTTTGAAGCCCCTAGAGTAAGATTTAAATCCACACCACCATAACTAAGCCATTATGTATCCACTCGTTTTTTAGAATCTTGTCACAATAATCCTCCCTATCCAAACAAGTTCATATATATTCATGAGAGTAATTTATTTTCCAAGTCTATAGAGAACATAGAGGCCCTAGCCCTGTTGCCAAAGCTAATGAATTTGTAAGGGTAAGAGAAAATTTATTTGACCTAGTAATGTCCCCTCCAATCTCCTTGTAACATCAATAAAAGTAAATTCACAGCTTCTAAGAAGTTTTGCAAGATCCTAAGTTATTTTCTCCCCATTAGTCATAATTTCTTAAACAAAATGATAGATAGATTTGTTGCTCTATTGATATTTTAAGGGCCAATATTTTTGAGGGATTAACTAGCCCTTGGAGATTTAGAGTAAAAAACAAATCAATTTAGAACATCTTAGCGGTAGTGGCTCTAAGAACCCGACCAAAGATAACTATTAACCACATTTTATTTTTGAACTTGCTTGTTTTTGAGCTAGTGATATATATGATTTTATTACTTTACATGGATATTTTTTTCCTTTATCATCTAAGAATCCCAATCCATCTTCCACCTTTCAAATAAATAATACTTTTACTTCTCAATCTAATATTACTTTTGGTATCTTCATAGAATTTGAATCTTTGTAAGCATCCATAACTTCTTTATACATATTTAAGTTTACAAAGGTCATAGTAAGGGAATTCCCATCTATTAGGGTCTCAAGTATTGCAATGAGAGGTGCGAGATTGAGGTATTCAATTCCAGAGAGATTGGGAAGAAAATCACTAAGATTTTGATCATCCTTATTTTCTACATCTATAGCTTAGGTCCCACAAATCAAAATTTGATAGGATTTTCTTTTAACTAGAGAAGAGGAAGGTAAGGAGTCACCTAGTTGAATCAACCATTCCTTCCTATCACTAGTTGCTTTCATAGTAAAATCCCTATGCTAGCCTATATCCCCCAAGTTCACCATCATCCTAGTGTTTTGTTTTAAATTTCCTCTCTTTAATTCTTCCTCCATGATACTCAACTAATTCTTTTGAGCCCAAAATTCCTATTATTTTTATAAGTGCATTAGAACACTAGGATTCTATTGCTATGGAATTGACTACACCTAAAAGGAATACCTTCATACTTAATGGTCAAGCAAAACATATCAGAACCCATTCAAATTTCCACAGACTTTTCCATAGCCCTTCTTAACTCCACTTAAGTTTGGGTCAATAGATATTTTAGCCAACCTAATGTACCGAGATTTATGATAAGACAAATAAGCCCCATAAAACTTGAAGCATTTATAATGGCCTTAAAAATAAATATTTTATGTCTTTTGTCTACTAAAAACACTCCCACTACAAACCCCTAATTCCATCTCTAAACACTCTCACTATAAATTGAAAAGTAATATGCTTAAGTTACATCTCTAAATGAGTGGATAAGCTAAGATAGCAATTTAAACCATTATCTGGTTACTGTAAAATTTTAAGCATCATCATCTCAATGTTTATAATATCAACATCCTCTATGTGTGTCATTGTGATAATCCTAGGTACAAAACACATGTATTTCATAGAATTTTGTGTAAGGATCCACTAAGTGTTTTAGGTCCCATTCTTAAAACTATGGCAATGAAGGAGGTTGTTATACATGGGAAAATAATAAAATTCATTAACCATACCAAAAAACATATAAAGTCAAGTTTTGAAGGTTTTCTTAAGATTCAATAAAAAGTCAAGATAAGACATGATCGACATCACACATATAACCAATTTCATACAAATTACATGTCTTTAGAAAGGGTACTTCATAGAGGACAAATCTCAAGCCATTCAAATATACCCCCAATGCAATTATTGAGTAGAATGGAGGTAAGGTGTTTATTTTGGCTATAAACCATTATGCAAGAGATTCATAAAATGTTTGATATAGATTTCATGAAACTTTATAAGTCATCAATGTCGGATAGAGGTGAAGTATATTCTATTAGGCCACTTCAAGAAGATTTTTTTGGTAAAGTTTTCATGCATGAAGATATAAGCTTAATATAATTTCGTAACAAAAGTAAAATCTATTAGAAAAGGAATCACGTGAATCTATAGATTGGTTCAAAAAAAATTAATCCCCAAGAAAATTGCGATATATCTTGGATCAAACCAACAAGAAGTTTCCTCAATTGGTAGGAGATCTATTTAGAATCAATAGCTTCAAAGTACGAAGGTTTAATCTTTGATGAAATCAAAGTTTACCAAGTCCATGATATTTTGAATTTTTGATATAGTGATACCATAGTAGTAGCTTCATAAGGCTCTACTATCTCACAAATACAATGGTACAACTTGTAGAATATACTAGTAAACTAAGGGATAGTTTCACCATTATTCCTTTTTAGAGTATTAAAATTTGTTAAATAGTATCTATTTTCCCTACTGAATTCCTATTTTTTCAAGAAATTCTCATGGGAGTACACCCAATAGGTCATGGAATTATTGGCCAAGTTCATAAACAATTTTCTTGCCTCCCCTTCCAAGGAATAAATAAATATTTGAGACAAGACATCATCTTCTTCTACATAAAAGCTATCAATGTAGTCATGGAAGGTAGTGAGGTGATCCTTCATAGTAAGGTGATTCCCTTCAAATATCCATTAGGTTAGATTCCCATATAATTGGTAGGGGGTAGCATAAGGGGCTTAAACTTGGCAACCAACTAAGGGTTTTGAGGGCTAGGGATGGGGTTGCCCAACCATTTGAGGATTTCGAATCTATGTGTAAATGTGGTAGATTCCATACAAAAGTGGTTTGCACAAAATTAAATAACAACGATCATACATCATTATGAATAATCTTGCACACTTTCAAGGTTCTATAATATAATGAAGTACTAAAAGATGCATTAAAAATTAGGTCACTTGGTCCAACATCGTGACCTAGTCATACTTAATGATACTTGGGCTAACACTGTTATGTAACCTTGTACATTCATAACATTGTAAGAACCACAATCGAGAAATATGCAATTTATTAATGCAATTAAAAACTCAATTGACTCTACATGAAATTATAACCATCATAACATATTGTCTTCTAATGAGCCTATCTCTTCCTCTTCCTCTTCCCATTTCTATAAATAATTATATTATATGACATATGGATATCTATAAATAATTATATTATATTACATATGGATATATGAGAGACAAATACTTTGTCTTTCCCTAAATATATTAGTTGTATTCACTATGACATTATAAATGGGTTTCTTAGTTTTTTATAGGACTCATATTGTCGTTGATTTAAATAAATGTACCACTTCATTTGTGACGTTTTTACGTCTTTTTAAATTTATAAGATGCATCATAATTGTAACACTATGTATGGTGAAATGAATTATCTAAAACTTGTGTTATCGTTGCACATTTTGTAATTTTAATTCCTTTTTTATTACGTTAATAAAAAATGATTAAAATGAAAGTATCATATTATTGTCCACTAATGCCCACCTACATATATTTTGCTTTCCAAACATGTGTTAAGTCCTTTGATAATAGAGGGAAACCAACTCCAAATGTTCAATTACCTTTTTTCTCAAAAACAAGGGCTCTATAACCACCAAAGTTTGAACTCGAGTTAAAAATTATGATATTTAACTATAATTGATTATGGCTAGCATACTTTATTTGACAACTATGTGAAATTATCTTCACTTCATTTCAATATTTAAATATTTGGATGGTTCATCCAAATTCTTTTATTTTAATTAAGTTATACCTTTTTTTTCAACAAAAGCCTTTTGTGGATACCTAAAATATGCTTCCATATTTTTAAAAAGCAACATAGACTATCACTGATAATCCAAGGAGATTTGATCGAAGAACTAATTAACATAGAACTAATGACAACAATAAATTACACTAAGCTTTTAAACTAATAAAATTTCCATAATATAAAAACACAAAACATCAATCCAATTTAAAGTATTCTTAAAACCAAATAATAAATGATAATTTAGAGATTGTACAGTAGATAAAAAATAAAAATTTACTTTTTGTTAAAAATTCCATAAAATAAGTAAATAAAAAACCTCATCAATACATAATATGTACAAAGGATACAAAATCTTCTTTGTTTAGGTCATTTTTAAAGTCCCCTGTGTACAAGTTTATTGTTTGAGTAATTAGAAATATACTTTTTTTTGTTTAAGAAGTTGGAAGTATAGGGGTGGCAAGACGGGAGGAATTCTCTTAAATTATGAGGGCAATCAAGAAGTTAAGTATTCATGGGGACTTGGCAAGATGACAAACAATTTCGCTGAAATGTATGGATTCCTACTTAGGCTCCATTTGACTAAAGAAAGGGAACTCTCCAATATAGTAATCTTGGGAGATTCCCTTCTCATCATTCAACATTTACAAAGAAGATATAGTCCTAAGAATAATCACCTAAGCCTCCTTCTCCACATAATGCTTCGTATTTTGGACTACTTTCCTCCCAAGACCTTCTATCACATCTTGAGAAGCAAAAATAAGGAGGTAGATGCATAGGAATATCAAGTTTGTCTACTAGAGGCATGATAGATCGTCATTAATAGTATGTTTGGATGGAAATTTATTCCATGATAAATTCCTTTCATGTTCCTAATCATCATATCAATATTAGTGCCTATGGGTATGTCAAAGAGGGAACGACCGTCTTAGAGGATATGAAGGTAAACTACCTTATGCCCTCCACCTCTCTTAACATTGGTAGTCATATGAAAATTGGATTTTCTTGTAGGCCCATCATTTTGGTTGAGGTGGATGGTAGAGGGTGTGAATGCCATGTAGAACACTGGCCCTTACAAGCCTTGCATGTGGCAAGTCCATCCTTTAGACAATACTGCAAACAAATTTTTCCCTCATACCAAATTTGTTGAATGCTTTAGGGTGGTGGGTGTTGGAAAATACTGAGAGGGGGGTGAATCAGTATTCCTTAGAAATTAGCACTCTTAAATCTTTTCAGAGCATTAGTTAATCTTCAATTATCATTAATGTTTATGTAGTAACAACAGTGAATAAAAGAACACAGGAGACACAAAAATTTTAGGTGGAAAACCCCCTCCGGGTTAATAATCACCAAAAACTTTTCTAATAATTCTTTAATATTCAACTCCAATTGAAAACAAAGCTCCAACTTCTTAAAATCTGAAAAAGAATTTTTCTCCAGCTCCCACTGGATGGACGCTCCAGTGCTCGAGATTCTTCAGTAGTCAACTGAACAAATGCCCCAACACCCAATGATCTACAACTCAGCCTAGCACCACCCTACCACCTTGAAGTTTTCACAGGCTTGAACCTGCTGGTGACTTCATGCACTAGCCTAGCACCACCCTACCACCCTATAGAAGAATAAAAGAAGAATGGGCTCCTGTACCAGGGAAAATGGTCCACTTTACAATGATATAGAATTATGTAGAAGAAGACGACACACTAGACCATAACCCCAACTATGACACAACCACCTAATGATGATCCTAGACCTCCTGACACTACCTCTTCAACTCTTGGCAGATAGACACTCGTACAACTTTTACAAAGATGCTTTTACAATGACTCTGTACAATGATACTTTTACAATGTCTGTATGCAGTGCTACCCACTTGAAGATTTCATGTGGTGAACTTCTTGCTGCTGTTTTGCACCTTGATTGCTGCTCTTGTCATGCTACCCTTTCTCATTCTTCAGAAAATTATATTATGCATTGAGCCTTCTCTTGATGAATATATAATACCCGCAAAAAGTCTTCAAGGAAATACCCATGACATGATAATAGCAAAACTTACCTCATCCTACAGAGCATATGTCAGTGCTAAACAAAAACAACAAATTAGAATACAAAGAACCTAATGCAATTAAGAGATGAGCATGCATATACAGAAGATACTTACCTGTAGCTTAGCTCTATTACATCGTTTTGCTGCACCTTACTCTTTGCTACCCTAGAAAGTCTGGTCCTTTGCACTCCTTGACAACACTTGATCTAGTTTTTCTTGTGTTCTAGGAGCATGATATTTAATCTGATGTATCTCTGCGATTTCAGATCCCCAACATGTGATATTTGGTCTCGTAGAATCTCTTTAAGTCTTCTTTCCAATGCCATAGGTCTGACCCGATTTGGACTGTTCAAGGCAAAGTTATGCCCAATCTCTTGCAATGACCTAATTATGGACTAGTTCAGTAAAGCGAACTTGTATGATGTGCCATGTGTCACTATTCCCTCCTTTCGCTCTGAAATTGATATACAAAAAACTACAGTCCGTGCTCTATCTGCCATTTTTTACAGAATTCCAATCCTTTTCTTAGAGAGAGAGTTATGATGATTTTCCCAAGGTCACTTCTTTGAGATGAAATTCAGCAACCTGCAAAACCCCTAACTTCCACAGATCATATCTCCGAAAATATAGCAAACCAAGATTTGAAATTTAGTCACGACATTCATCAAGATTTCGAATCAAATGGGTTTTAATTTCAAAATCTAAGACTTCGCAAGTTATAGCGAAAATGCCACGATCACTACATTTGGAGGATATATGAGATTTCTTTTTATAGAGTTGAGAGGGGCTTCTATAGAGAATGTTGGAGGGATTTTAGGAGCTT
Source organism: Pinus taeda (assembly GCA_000404065.3). NCBI lineage: Eukaryota > Viridiplantae > Streptophyta > Pinopsida > Pinales > Pinaceae > Pinus > Pinus taeda. Next base: position 4,622 of record APFE031012286.1, on the reverse strand, counting down.
AAAAAATTATCAATTAATGACTATTCAATGACCAAAACCAATTATGAGTTCCATGCCACAACCCCATAGGATTTCAGCCCACTAATTGGGGTAACTAACTTCAAACATGAATATCTCTCAAACCGTGAAGAATTACTTGGTGTGCCATGTATCAATAGAAACATCTGGACGAGTAGAATCTATCTAGAAGATCCTTGAATCAAAATAAATTTGTCAAGTAAAAATTCCCTTGCAAGATCAGGGTAGCCCCTGGTGCTATTTAGGTTGACATCAATGACAACCTCAGATCATCTTTAGATCAACAATCTCCCCCTTTGGCATTGATGGAAACACAAGTACTCGCCCTACGATCAGGGACCTATTCCTACTGCCTTCTCTCCCCCTTTGACAACAATGGAAAAGGGTAACCCCCCCTGAAACACAACCATCATGTGGACCTATACACACTTCCACTCCCCCTTTATTTTCTGAATAAGGAAAATCTCATGAGAACTTGGGAGAATCCCAAGCTTCTCACGAAGATATTCAAATTCTTCACGAGGTAAAGGTTTAGTGAAGATATCAACGATTTGTTATTTTGTACCAACATATTCAAGTTTGATATTCTTTTCAACGACTTGTTCTCTAACAAAATGATATTTTATCGAAATGTGTTTTGTTTGTGAATGCATGACAGGATTCTTGGAGATGTTGATGGCATTGATGTTATCACAAAAGATGGAAATAGGCTCACTGAATTGTACTTGAAGATCTTGCAAAGTTTGTTTCATCCAAAGGACTTGAGTACAACAAGTTGTTGCTGCAACGTATTCTGCTTCCATTGTAGATAACGAGATTGAGGTTTTCTTTTTGCTCAACCAGGATACGAGACAACCACCTAGATAGAATGTTGCTCCACTAGTACTCTTACGATCATCAATGCTTCCTGCCTAATCTGCATCTGTAAAGGCTTGAATAATGAGATTGTTGACCTTGGGATACCACAAGCCATATTTTGTTGTGCCCTTTATATATCGAAGAATTCTTTTGATGGCAATAATATGTGATTCTTTTAGTGTTGCTTGGAATCTTGCTACTTTTCCAACTGCTTGCATAACATTTGGTCGGGAGGTTGTTACATATAAAAGACTACCAAGCATAGATTTGTATGACCTCTGATCCACATCTTTAGATGAGTTGTCTATGCTCAATTTGCAACCTGTCACCATCAGAGTAAGGACGGGTTTGCAATCTTTCGTTTTGAATTTCTTGAGCATTTCCTTGATGTACTTGGCTTGACATATAAATATTCCTTTCACTTGCTCATATATTTGAAGCCCTAAGAAGTATGTCAACTCACCAAGTAAAGACATCTCGAACTCGCTTTGCATATTTGTAGCAAAGTTCTTACTTAGTCGATCATCATTGCTACCAAAGATTATATCATCCACATATACCTCAACGATTGTTAAATTATCCTTATCTATTTGTACGTAAAGATTGCTATCAGCAATGCCTTTCTTGAACCCTTGTTGACATAGATATCCGTCAAGACGAGCATACCATGCTTTGGAAGTCTGCTTGAGACCATACAGAGCCTTATTTAACCTACAAACAGTCTTATTTTTCTAACAGTAGAAAACCTTAAGATGTAAACTTCTTCTTCTAATTCTCCATTTAGAATTGTTGACTTAACATCCGTTTGGTAGACTTTTATTTTTCTTGAACATGCATTGGCGAGAAACATCCGGATGGCTTCCATTCTAAAAACTCGTGCAAATGTTTTGTCGAAATCAATTCCTTCGACTTGTGCATAGCCTTTGCAAACCAATCTTGCTTTGTTTTTGGTAGCCTGTCCATCCTCATTCAATTTGTTCCTGAACACCCATTTTGTTAGGATATTCCGACACATAGGAAATAGTTAAGTATAACTTGGTCTAGTATAGAGTTAGGTAAAGTGTGTTTCTTTACTATGTACTTTTGTAACTTACAATCCGACGGTCACGATATGCAGTGATCCGACGGTTCATTCTCTCCTCGGTATTACCGACACTTGATCCGTGGTTTAACACTCGATTGGTCCATGATCTCTATTTAGAGAGCATGGAGGGTCATTTGTAGGTTAACTGTTCATGAGAGAAGCTTATATAAAATTTCATTCTTTTATTAATAAATTGCCTGAAGTGGCCGCATTGGCTCAGGGCGTGGACTGTTTCCCTCTTTGAGGTTTTTAACCACGTCAAAAATACTGGTGTATTGATCTGTGATCTGTTTGTGCGCGGTGTCCTTTGGTGTTCTGTTTGAGGAACTTACCCTGTAAATTCCTACATGGTATCAGAGCTATTTGAGGACCACGTCCGTTGATGATCCAAATTTGAAGCCGGTAGAACTGCATCCGACTGTCGTTTCCTAGATCTGTTGTTTCTGATTGCTTTCGGGCCGAGAGGACTGCTCTGTTGTGTTAGGATCATCTGTTCCAGTGAGGAATCCCTTTCGTTTCACGCGAAAAGGTTTCTGGTAGCCCTAGCTACGTCATTTTTAAGATCTGGAGGTATACAATGTTTATTTGTAGT
>APFE031012275.1:13567-50162 GCA_000404065.3 Pinus taeda | reverse complement strand
TAATAAAATAAATCACTTGGAGGGTGGAGCATCAAGGGAGAGGAGATTCTTGCAAAATCCCATGAGGAATGGAATAAAGATGAATCTTTCATGACCAAGCTTCTGGAAATTATTCTAGATAAGTTTGGATGGATTGGAGATCCATCAGAGGGATGGGAGATAAAGATCCATTGGACATAAAATATTTGTGGGAGATAAAGGAATGCTTTTATGAGGAAAATCATCGTGGGAGATAAAGCCGATATTTTCTGAAAAAGACCAAGGTAGATGGAAAAATCCATAAAATAAGGATGCTGGTAATGGTAACTAAATCATGAAAGAGGGTATTAAATACCCATTTCATTGATCAATTGAGGACAATTGATCCTTGGAAATAACTCCGGCTCGCGGGGAATCAAAGGTGATTAATACTTGAGTGGTGGTGCTCCTCCCTCCAAGTGATGGTTTAGTTGGTGTCACATGAGTGGAATGTGTGTATGATTATTCTTAGTCTCTCTCTCTCTTATAGTTCCAGCTGTTTATGAAAAGAGTTCTTAAGTTTCTTTGTCATGAGAATGTTATATGAATAATAGTATATGCTTATGTATTAATAGATTTAATGATGTGTCCCTCTTATTTGATGAGATTCACTCGCATGGTATGTGTTTTATGTTAATCCCTACTCGTTATGAGATTAAACTCATTTAGCTCATATTTAATGATGGTTAAATTTACCTCTACAATGGGAATGATAGATTTTTTATGTATGTTGCAATCTAGTGTGAGGTTAACAGTAGAAGAATGTTCAATAGGTAACAGTTATAGGACCCATTCATGGTAGAATTTACATGTGAAAATTATTCATAAATATTTTACCGGTGTTAGTGTTCTCCTATGAAATGATTGCATCTATTGTGGGCTTGATTTGTGTGTCAATATTCCTTTGACCATTCTTAAGGAGTTGGAAAATGATTACTATAGCTTGTTGATGATAATGAATTCCGTAATGTCTCCTTCGAGTCATTATTCTGAAATGGCCATAAAATAGTGTTAAGATAGTTTTTTCATCTAACATCAAGTGGTAACTGTAGTGCATGTGGGACACTTAGGGGATCATGCTTCTAATTGCATATGTAGAGGAATTGCTTCTGATAAGCGTAGTTTAATTAGTTATTTATGCATGTTGAACCAAGGTTCATCAAAAACATCTTGAATATGCTTAATTATGTTAATGACGCATGGAAAATGCTGGCCATAGTAAATGTAAGGTAATACTCCATTTATGCTGGTGTGGATTAACCAAAATATTATGTAGGTTGCATGCCATGATCATTCCTTCGAATTCAATGATGGTTATGATATATAAGTTGTTTATATGAATCTAAGGGTTCCAATTACAGATCCGATAAACCATAAAAGAATGATGTGATCTTATTAGATTGTATAAATTGTTAAGCAATGAGTATAGTAATAGGAATAATACTTGTGCCTGCCACGATAGAGATATTACATAAGAAAATGGTCAGATCTTAGCTATAAAGAAAAAAGAAAAAATTACAGAATTGGAAGCCTAATAAACTATTAATCCAAGGTAGGCCAAAGGGATTCGTTACACAAGCTTATGTAGAATCGCATCTAGAAGATTTATCATGAAAGATACATCTCTATCCCATTCCACATGGGATTTGGAAAGAATCTCCTCTCTCTTGGTGCTCCACCATCCAAGTGATTTATTTTATTAATTTATTTCATAACACATTTTATTTTCATAATACATATCACCTAGCTCTCTTCATCTTAGGTTTAGAATAGTTTAACCCACAAAGGAGGGTATCACACCTATCTTTCCTCAACTTATGTTTATAATCATTTAACACACAAAGGAGGATATCACACCTAGATTTATCTCGGATTAAGTTTAGAATAATTTAACACACAAGGGAAGGGTACTACATACACCCCCCCTTAAATATTACACCACCCTTGGTGTATCATTGCACCATGTCCTCATTCACATGTAGTTGGTTTCTGAATCAACAACTCTCATGGCTTTGCCATCCAGTGCAACTTTCCTGATGTACATTGGTCACAAAGAGTTCTCCTCTTCCATAGCTACATTGGTGAGAAAGATTGCTCCTCTTCCATACCTACATTGGTCACAACAAGTGATCATCTTCCATAGCTACAACAGTCTCAAGGAGTGTTCTCCTTTCTTAGCTACATGTAACAATTTTTTCAAACCATTTGTAAGAATTTATAGATACATAATTTTATCTATGGTACATATCATATTTTGTTACTTAATATTACTAAACCAAAAATTTCTCATTTTTTACTTTATCTAAAGAATGCGGGTTTGCTTTTTCATAAGAGATTAGTTCACATAACAACATATATATTCATTATATATGTTCATCATATATACTCTTCGTAATCGTATGTATGCCAAAATTAACCATGGTTACTTACCCCTGAACCACTTCTTACATTCCTTCTTTTGTGCAACCACCCAATCAGTTTTCTTACCAGACATCTACCCAATGTCTTCATGCACACTTACGCAATGTGTATTATACACCCATATACATATCATATTTCAAACATGTAACATATGTAGTCATATGGGTATTGTATGTACTATTACACATAGTATCATTTGTGCTATGACCCATCATACTATTCCCATGGTATCACCTACATGACGAAACTTTGTCACATATTTTCCGCATATTTTCGTACCCTGTTAGTATCATACCAAACATTATTTTATCTTTTTCTAGTAATTAAAACAACTATGCTCAGTTGACAAGGAATTTGTATGATCATGGTTCATTTTTGTAATCAGAGAAAGTTTTTTTCATGTGGAGATCATTTGCATATTTCATTTGGTTACAGTATTAGTGGCATAGTATTGTATTCATGCATATTTTCATCAGACCTTCTACTTAATGTCGTAAAGCAGACTATTACCTCACAGTTAGATTATAATTCATCCCGTATGATTTACTATTTCCCTTTTTATTCCTCAACAACTTGTTGGCCATGAATAATTTAGTGTAGTTATACCTTAATGTTTTTACTACTTTCAATCCTACAATATTTTAGTTGTAATTGTTTATGATCTCAGGGTACTTACGTATTAGCTCCTCTTTAACATTAAATTACCATTAACCAAAAGATGAATTATCTATTTTAAGAATTCCTGTTTGAATTACGCAACATTTCTTTTGTTGTCGAGACACATTATCAATGCAATCCAATAAGAGAACCTCTCAAAATTTCTTGGTACAAATTATGAATTTCAATTGATATGATATCAATCTATTTAAATAGATTGTTAAATACCATTTAATTGACCCAATGATCCATACAACCTATGTTACTTATTAATTACCATGGTTTGTACTCAAGGATACTTATAAGTTCCATTATGCATATCCATCGAAAGATGCATATGTCTTGGAAAATTGTTCAAGTTAAGTTTCCGGTTAATCATACTTTCTTCCAACTCAAGAACAAATAAAATTTTATGTAGATGCATTAATCGAAGGATTAATTTGAATTACAATTTGTGCAGGTTATATAGTCTTGTACTATAACATGTTATCAACATCCTTTACCTTGGTATAATACTTTCATACCAATTATATTGTTTATAAGTTATTTTTTATAACCTGATGACCATAGCTTAATCTCTAACCAGAATCATAGTCTAGTTTTATGAGAACTGTGATTCTTGCATTCATGAAGGAAACCTATGTAAGTGTGCCACTCAAGTAATGATATTATTAAAATGGATTGAGGTTGGTTAATGTTATTATTAAAACAATATATATATATATAAAATATAAATATATATATATATAATATATATAAATAATCAAAAAACGGAACAACTTCTATCAAAAAGATTTAGCTCAAAATAGGTTTTCTGGTACTATTGGCCAATAGGATGTCTCATAATACCCATGTCAGAAAAACTAAAAACTACTTCAATGCATCTTTAATTAATCAATTAATGTAAAGAAATAAAGGGGGCTACTATTTGGAAATAGATTTCAAACTTTAATTTGTAATATAATAATGATTTCAGAAATTTTGTCGAGGTAATCTTATTACACTAATAATTAGTAAAAATAAATTAATTTTGAAAATCCTATCCAAAATAGACCTTTTTTATTAGTGCCAATTAATTAAATCATCTATATTTAAACAAAGAATGACTTTGTATTTCATCCAATGAAAAAGATAAATATTAGTTTTTATAAAAATTTATGAAATAAGTAATTATATTCTAAATTTTAATTTAATATAGTTATTCATAAAATAAATAAATATGAGAGTATGAAAAATAAAAAATATTATTGTTATATTTTCTTTTTATTAAAACATTTATGAAATATTAAGTGATGAAGCTACATTAATTTGATAATTTCTCTTGTGAATGTTCCATAGGGGACACTTGTAATGATTATTATATCAAGTATGACCTATTATTCTATTTAATCTCATGTGTTTCTATTATCATATGGTTTGACTAGTCACTAGTGGTTTCTCTTCTAATTTCATCTATGGAATTTGCCTCGGAGGTAAAAAGGGCTTGTTTTTCAGTAATTTGGGTGGTAGTGACTCCCTTGAATTTCGGCTAAGTGGAAATGATTATAATCCGCAATCTAACTGCCACTCTAGGTCGGTGACTCTCATTTCCTCGTCTCTGCGAGATGTGATGCCTCCATTCCTAGTTTCATGTTGCTATTAAATTCAGAAAATGTAATGGGTATTTGTTTATGAGGCATATGTAGCCTCGTTTTAGATATATGACTCTAATTTTTCGTCCACTGTGATGATAGGGGTTACAAATGAGTCTTTCATGTATTTCTTCTTTATTTGGTTGCTGCAAGTTTGTTTAAACGCTCATCTATTTTTTTGACACCATACCTATCTTATTAATATAATAAGCATATTTATTCAAAACACTAATTTCAGTTTCCTTTAGTAAAATAACTCTGAGATGTGTATGAATTTAGTTTGTTTAGTATTTGATATTGTAACATTGCCCTACTTAGCCACATGAATAAATAGATGTTTTCCAAAATTCTTAGCAATTTCTTGGTACGTGTCTCATTTTTGTACATAATTTGGTTCGAATCTACTCAAGTTTATGATTTTCATTATACTGTGACTCTTTCCCAACAAAATTCTGGAAGATCTTTGTTAATAATTTTAAAATCTATTTAAATATTTTGATTTCATGTAGACCATAATTATAGTGGTTTTTTTTTTCATTATATTGAGTAAAGTTTATTGGTTTCACTCCTCTCTTGACCTAGTTTTGTAATCCAGTCATTAATTCAAATGATATAATTTCTCGAGTCTTAGCTTATGTCATAAACAAGTTTGTGTAACTGAGACTCTACCTACGAATTTATCATATTATTTCGGCATGACTAGTGTACTAAATTATTGTAAACCTAAGGTAAGTTAAAGCTAGGTGTCATATCCTCCCTTGTGTGTTAAAAGTTTTTAAACATAAGATGAGTTAAAGCTAGGTGTGATACCCTCCTTTGTGGGTTACACTATTCTAAACCTAATCTAAAGAAATCTAGGTGATATGTAGTACGAAAAGAAAATGTGTTATTAAATAAATTAATAAAATAAATCACTTGGAGGGTGAAGCACCAAAGGAGAGGAGATTCTTGCCAAATCCCATGAGGAATGGGATAGAGATGAATCTTTCATGACAAAGCTTCTAAATGTGATTCTAGATAATCCTGGAGGGATTGGAGAGGCATCAGAGGGATGGGAGATAAAGATCCATCAGACATAAAAGATTTGCGGGAGATAAAGGAAAGCTTTTATGAGGAAAAGCATCGTAGTAGATAAAGTAGACATTTTCTAAAAAATACCTAGGAAAATGGAAAAATCTATAAAAGAGGGATATTGCTAATGGTAACTAAATCATGATAGATTGTATTGAATACCCATTACATTGATCAATTGAGGACAGATGTTCCTTGGCAAGAAATTCGACTCGCAGGGAACCAAAGTTCATTCATGGTTGGGTGGTTGTGCTCCTCCCTCCAGGTGATGGTCTAGTTGGTGTCACATGAGTGGAGTGTGTGTATGATGATTCTTACTCTCTCTCTCTCTTTGTTATAGTTCGAGTTGTTTATGAAAAGAGTTCTTAAGTTTCTTTTCCATGAGAATGCTTGATGAGAATAGTATATGCTTATGTATTAATAGATTTAATTATGTTCCCCTCTAATCTTATAAGATTTTCTCACATGATATGTGTTTTATGTTAATCCCTTCTCGTTATGATATTAAAATCATTTAGCTCATATTTAATGATGGTTGAATTTATCTCTACTATGGGAATGACAAATTTCTTATGCATGTTGCATTCCAGTGTGAAGTTAACTGTAGAAGCATGTTAAGTGGGTAACAGTTCTGGGACCCATTCATGGTAGAATTTACATGTGAAAATTATTCATAAATAGATTACCTGTGTTAATGTTTTCTTATGAAATGATTGCGTCTATTTTGTGCTTGATGTGCATGTCATTATTCCTTTGACCATGCTTAAGGAGTTGGAAAATGATAACTATAGCTTCTTAATGATAATGATTTCCATAATGTCTCCTTGAAGTCGTTATTCTAAAATGGTCATATAAGAGTGTTAATATAGTTTGTGCATCTAACATCAAGTGGTAAATCTAGTGCATGTGGGACACTTAGGGGATCATGCTTCTAATTGCATTAGTAGAGGGATTGCTTCTAATAATGGTAGTTAAATTAGTTAGTTATGCATGTTGAACGAAGGGTTGGTGAGAACACCTTGATTATGCTTAATTATATTAATAATGCATGGCCAATGTTGGCCATAGTAAATGTAAGCTAATACTCCATTAATGCCAATGTGGATTAACCAGAATATTATATACGTTACATCCCATAATTATTCCTTCACATTCAATGATGGTTCTGATATATAAGTTGTTTATATGAATCTAAGGGTTCCAATTACGAATCCGATAAAGCATAAAATAATGATGCAAGATTATGAGATTGTATAAACTATTAACAATAAGTATAGGAACATGAACAATACTTGTTCCTACCACGATAAAGATATTAAGTAAGACAATGGTCAGATCTTAGCTGTAAAAAAAAGAAAAAAGTACAGAACTGGAAACCTAATAAATTATCAATCCACAATAGGCCAAATGGGTACGTTACACAAGCTTATCTAGAATCTCATCTAGAAGATTTATCATGAAAGATTTGTCTCTGTCCCATTCCACATGGGATTTGGAAAGAATGTCCTCTCTCGTTGTGCTCCACCCTCCAAGTGATTTATTTTATTACTTTATTTTATAACACATTTTATTTTCATAATACATATCACCTAGCTTTCCTCGTCTTAGTTTTAGAATAGTTTAACCCACAAAGGACGGTATCGCACCTATATTTCCTTAGCTTATGTTTACAATCATTTAACACACAAGGGAAGATATTACACCAAGATTTATCTCAGCTTAGGCTTACAATAATTTAGCACACAAGGGAGGGGTGCTACATACTTCCCCGCTAAATTTTACACCATCCTCGGTGTATCACTGCATCATGTCCTCTTTCACATGTAGCTGGTTTCTGAATCAACAACTCTCATGGCTCTGCCATCTACTGCAATTTTCCTTATGTACATCAGTCACAAGGAGTTCTCCTCTCCCATGGCTACATTGGTGAGCAAGGGTGCTCCTCTTCCATAGCTACATTGGTCATAAAGAGTGCTCATCTTCCATAGCTACAATGGTCTTGGGGACTATTCTCCTTTGATAGATAACCGTAACATTTTTTCAAACTGTTTGTGAGAATTTATAAATACATAATTTTAACTATGATACATATCATATTTTATTACTTAATATTACTAAAGCAACAACTGCTCATTTTTCACTTTATCTAAAGAATGAAGGTTCCATTTTTGCATTCTTTGAAGCCTTTGTGTTCTTTGTTGAACACATGCTTCTTGCTCTTTCTCTACATACAACACATCTGTTAGTATATTTTCCACATCAATATGTCTACAATGCCATAACAGATTAGTTAACATAACAGTATATATATTCATTATATATGTTCATCATATACACTCTTTGTAATCATATTTATGCCAAAATTAACCATGGTTAATTATCCTCGAACCACTTCTTACTTTCCTTCTTCTATGCAACCACCGAGTCAGTTGTCCTGCGAGGCATCTACCCAATGTCTTCACGCACACTTGAACACAATGTGTATTATACATCGATATACATATCATATTTTAGACATGTAACATATGTAGTCATATGGGTACCATATGTACTATTGTACATAGTAACATCTATGCTACGACCCATCATACCATTCCCATGGAATCACCTGCATGACGAAAATTTGTCTGCATATTTTCCTGCAATGCTAGTATCATACCGAACAATCTTTTATCTTTTTCTAATAATTAAAACAACTATAATGAGTTGACAAGGAATTTGCATGAGCATGGTTCATTTCTATAATCAAAGAAAGTTTTTTTAGTTGGATATCTTTTCTAGATTTCATTTGGTTACAATATAAATGGCATAGTATTGTATTCATGCATATTTTCATCAAACCTTCTACTTAATCTCCTAAAGCAGACTATTAGCTCACAGTTAGATTATGAATCATCGTGTATGATTTACTATTGCCATTTGTATTCCTCAACAACTTGTTGGCCATGCATAATTTGGTGTAGTTATACGTGAAAGTTTTTACTACTTTCAATCCTACAACCCTTTAGTTATACATGTTTATGATCTCACGGTACTTACATGTTAGCTCCTCTTTAACATTAATTAACCTTAACCAAAAGATGAATTATCTATCTTAAGAAATCATGTTTGAATTACGCAACATTTCTTGTGTTGTCCAGACACATTATCAATGCAATCCAATAAGAGAACCTCTCAAAATTGCTTGGTACAAATTATGAATTTCAATTGATATGATATCAATCCATTTGAATAGATTGTTACATACCATTTAATTGATCCATTGGTCCATACAATTTGTATTACTTATTAATTACCATGGTTTGTACTCAAGGATACTTATAAGTTCTATTATGCATGTCTATCGAAAGATGCATATGTCCTGGAAAATTGTTTAAGTTAAGTTTCCCCTTAATCATACCTTCTTCCAACCGAAGAACAAATCACATTTTATGTAGATGCATTAATCAAACGATTAATTTGAATGACAATTTGCGCATGTTATATAGTGTTGTACTATAACATGTTCTGACCATCCTTTACCTTGGTATAATACTTTCATAGAAAGTATACCATTTATAAGTTATTTTTATAGCTAGATGACCATAATTTAATATCTGACCAGCATTATAGTCTAGTTTTATGAGAATTATGATTCTTGCATTCTTGAAGGAAACATATGTAAGTGTGGCACTCAAGTAATGATATATTCCGCCCATATGCATTACTTTTTATTAATCTTAAACAAAATTGAACAACATTACTTTTAAGGCATTTGCTCCCTATTGCATGCTATAACAACTTTAGTTATAAGAAATAACCTTGAATTTCCTTGTTCAGCCCAACTCTTAAAGATAGTCATTCATACTTTTCCTATTTATTATTGGCACGTAATAGCCCTACCATGTATGCTAACATAAATATAACTTCAATATAGTTCAAACAATTCAAATTCAATACATGGAGGAAAAACCATTTTTTTTACATGATATGCCTAGTTGTAAGCATCCGTAGCAATACACCCTTGATTCTTACAAGTCACAAACTAGCAATCCTTGCACAACACTTCTATGTCCAACATCCAAGAAAAAAAACATACACTCTATCACAACACAAAAACAACTCCACACTACTTTACCAATATAATCATTAGGTCAATCACACTTTTTCCTTCTATAGATACTCCCCCTTAATAGGCATTGGGGTAACCAACATGTTTATGATTGTTGAGCAATGAATTTTACTTCCTTTCAGAACCAATACTAGAATTCACTAGGAAGTGCTTACATGGAAGATTCATATGAATCATTACTATGCATGGATATTAAGCACGATCCTATTCAAAACATGTGTATCACAATGACCATTCAGCTAGACTACAAAATAATTCTTGACAATACATTGGTATATGTATCATTATACAACAATAACAAAATGATACAATCGGAGGCCCGTTCTATGAAAACAAGTTATTCCCAACTATAATTTCAATATCATGATAATTTATGCTAATTACATCAATGTTATAAGCAACAACACAATACTCACAAGCTCTCTCAATCCACATCCCCAGGATGACCCTTTCTCAATCCATATTATCATCCCCTATTTAGTTATTGTCACAAAACTCAACACTTATCCCTTATACTAACCACATTCAACCAATAGACCATACATAATACAGAGCCAATATAGGGCTTATGGTCAGCATGTAGCAGAGATAAGCCCTCTGCCATAACAACCTACATTATAATTCTATGATAAAAACACAATAGCAAAGTAGCGAATAAACTATGTTAAAGGAGTCTTCATCCAACACACAATTTCAATTTGTGTACAACCTTTGGCATGATGGGAATTATTAACCGTTATACCTTGTTATATGCACTATGTTATCACACATCTCACACCACAGATTTCACACAACTACATGCTATGCCATTTGCAAACATCTACCCCAAATGGTCCAACACACAAAGCAAATATTCAATCTTTTATCCTTGTTTGTTTTGCTTAACCAAGTTCGTAGTCCAATCGAAGAAAAAACAATGTGCCTGCATTTTTGTGGATATCACGAAATATCTAGTAACATGTTGTGGTGTTTGCACCCATTAATGTTTAAATTGAAATACCCACTTCCCCAATTACTCATTTTTTCGTAACTTTCACATGCATTGATCTAATACGCATAGATATTTGTACATTTTGAAACATATTGAGAATGGAACACACAAACCCCTTGGCTTATCTTGATGCCCCAACCTGAAGCATCTTAAACTATGCTCAATTCGTATATAGTGTAAAATACACATGGATACAATAATATTCAACATATTATAATGGTTTGATTAGAGTGGTTAACTTTTAATCAAACATAACCTTTGAAGCTTGATGAATACTAGAATTTTTTTGAAGATGGATCAACCCAAATCTCAATGGTTATCAATATTTGCTTCAAATATTATTTTGGGACCCAAGTCGTAAGATCCGATGATTTAAACCTATATATATTAGAAAATTGCAACTTCATGAAAGCTGAGGGTGTCTCGATTTTCAACGAGAAGACGACTCATTGTTTCAGAGAGGAGAAATATTTTTTTCTACTACAATATCACATAGATTCCAAGGTATGCGTCCTCAATAACTAGTTGTGGGCACACTCAACATTTCATTTAGTCAATAGAAAGCTATATAACATTTTTTATATCTATGCTCAAGTCACTTTAAACAAACCATGTCAGACATCTCCTTGGCCATGTCCAATTCTATGAATTTTAATTAATCTTTTTGTTATCGTGTTGCAACAATTTTCAAATCTTTCACTCGATAGTGATGCCATTCAACAACATTTCCTCCCTTATTGAGTGAGGGTTTATGTGGAGGCAGTTTGCCATGAAGCCTGCCAGTTGATCTCGACCTTCTGAATTCAAAATACCACACAACACGTGTCAGCGCAAACAATTTTAAAAGAAGTTGATGCACATAGAAAACCCACCTAATTAATTTAATCACCTTATTCACTTACCCTCTACGAAAATTTATCATACTTCCAATAGCTTATTAGGATGGAATATATTCATTAAAATCTATATAAGTTGTGTCTTTCTATTCAAAAGTTGACCTACGCTTTGCTTTGAAGCATTTAATAGGATTTACCAATCCCAATCTCTGTGCAGCCTCCAATGTATATAAGGTTAGGGAAAGGATTACACTGGTATGTGTAGGTAGGGATAGCCCTTTCCTAATGGATCTCTTTTTTACAGATAGAAGTTTTTTGAATCCTAAATGGAAGTAGTTTGGTGAAACAAAAGGGGACAATCTTCGACATTACGGAAACATCAAGAAATAGTATATACTTCAAATAAACAGTAAGCTTATAAGAAGGAAATAAATCAACACAAGCTAAACGATGAGATACATTGTATTGTTTGGTGAGCCAACCCGAATTTCATGACTTATAAATTGAGAATTATTATTATTGTGAGAAGAAACATACATTAACCATATACAACTGGTTTTAATTAGCACATAAAACAACTTTTAAACTACACAAGTCTAACTCTCAAGCTAACAACCCTGATATAAGGTCAATATTGGAGTTTGCATTTGCACTCAATAAATTTTTGGTTGGAAAAGTTTGCAGACATTAAATCTCCCACCACATAATGCTTGGGATGACCGCAACATTTAAAAAAAATTATTTGAATTCCTCTGAGACAGTAATCATTTGTCCCACGACACTTATCTGCCATCTATTTCTAATTATGAAGGTAACCTATGCCTTTTTTTATCGTAGTTGTGAACAATTTTCATAAAACGCCACCCGTATACCAAGCCTGCTCGACTAACGTTTTTTTATACTATTATTTTCCCATCTAGCCCCACTATCATAATGGTATGCATCCTATGCATGAAAATTTGGCACCATTTCTGTATGAAGAATGCAATTGTGTTTTATAGTAAGGATATAATGACCCGACCTACATAAATAACCACTCGCAACAAATTGCAACTTGCTGACCGATAACTTTTCCTGCTTGTTTGACTTATCAATTCCATACTCTGGCATGTAGCTCGATTTTTCTAAGATAGGGTGGATGCTCACATTGTTTCCTTGGCACTGAAAAAGGACAACCATTATCCTACTCCATGTGCTCTTGAATGCCTTCATATCGGTGGATAACCATTCGAGTGGGAGAACCACATTTGACATAAGAATGGAAACAACACTACTACATTTTTTTTTCCTTTTTATTTTTATTTTTCTTTCATCGATTAGTGTCATTGGATCTGCAGCCAACTCACATAACTCTGACTATGATAAGGCACATGAAAGCAGTAAAAACAAAAAGAAACAGTAGACAACATTAGATGTGGTGGTTTACCACTATCCTCATTAGCGTACCTGGATTTAGACACATCATCAGGCAATATTTCACGATGATAATGCCACAGATGAGATGATACACTCCTTTGTTTTTAATCCTTTCCATGCTTGTGGTAATTCCTATCCGCATGTAACTGCCTGCAGTGTAGTGGAAATAACAACAACTGAGCTTTTGCATTGTCATTTATAGATTCCTTATCAGCGTTGATAATTTCTTTCGATTCTCTTGGCAATTCATACTCCCTTGATTCTTCAATTGATGATCATAGTCCCTTGTTTTATGATTGCTAAAATTTCACTGGACCCTCCTTTACTCTCATAGGATGACTATTCAAAGGAGATGGACTGTTCAAAGGAGATGGAAAATATGCCTAGGTTTATAACTGGGATAAATATTGAATCCTTGCAAGCTGCGTATTTGAGTGACAAGGAAATTCATGGGAAGATGAACTTGACCGAGAAGGAAATCACGTTGTTTGGCATCTGGACAAATGGGAACCAAATTGATGCCCAAACATGCTTTCAAAATCACTCTAAGCACTCATCTTCCTTATAAATATTCTGTCGAGTGGAAAATTATTGGGATGGTTGACAGTTTCGATGAATGGTGCATGGATTGTTATGACTATGCCTCTATATATATATATATATATAGATATATATCTTGAATTTTCAATACTACGATTGTGGTGCTTATCATGTCTAAATTTAGATGATTTATACCATTGTCTATATATGTACATCCCAAAATGTATCTCATAGGAATCGATTCATAATTCCTATATAGAAGGTTTATAATTTCTTCAACTTTAATATTGGATAATATCCCATGTTCTTTGTTTGAAAAAAATCTAAATCTAATTTTACCTTCTATAATTTAAACTTTTTTTCAACATACGATCACACAATTTAGATGGGTAACGTCCTCCCTTTTTTCCACTCGAAAAATTCGTAATTTTTCATTAATTCATAGAAGAATTACATATTGTAGATGCTGTTTCATATGCTGTAACTGAGTCACCACCACGGACTCGCACAAAAAAGAACTATGAGCTGTCGAGATACACCACACAAGGAAATCTGCCATAATTTCAATTGTGAAAGTCTTTTATATGCATATAAGCCTGTATATAAGCCACACAGGGCCCTTTCAAAATAGGAAACTATTATATATGCCTATATACATTATGAAAAAATTTCGTGTTTTTACAGTAATTTAATAAAAACTAATTGTGGTCAAGGGCTTATGTCCCTCTGGTAATGCTGGTGTATATATGGCCGATGAAAATAGCGGTATTCATTTGTCCCCCTCTGCTCTTGTATCAACCACTCTCCTCTGGGTAATGTTGAGGCCTCCTTGGATAGTTCGTCAGCACTACTATTATGCTCCTTGTAGACATGATTGCAAGGGATATTGTTAAATTCTGCCTTGAATATATTAACTTCATTCAATATATTACTCAGTGTGTGTATGTGACATGCAGTAATGTCATTGAACCAGTTTATGATGATATTTGAGTCTCCAAAAATATTTAAATTGATTCAATGGTGCCCCAAGGATAAATGTAGTAAGTGGTGGAGGATAATGAGTTCCGCAAAATTATTGGTTCCATCTCCTAAACCCATCTTGACTTTGTAGAAGTGCTAATCATTGATATAAAGAACAAAACCTCCAGCACAACCCCGTTGATCGGTAGTTCCATCAAAAAAAGCCCAAGGAGTGCTTTTGTCAATGATAGGAAGGGCATGTGGTCTGCACTCTCTCGGTGGAGGGTCGGGCAGTTCATTATAAGTTGAGACTATACCAATCGCAATATGAGGCCAACACACAAGTCTGTTATCAAATATGAAGTGATTTCGAGCCAGCGAGATATACCAACTGACAATCAAGGGGAGGTTCTATAATTTGGATCCCTTGTGGCTATTAGACCAGTCATCCCAAGCATTGCCAAGATCATTGCTAGCTCATTGCCCAGTAAATCGAATAGAAAACGATAAGCTTTGCTAAAGAGAGTGCAGGGTGATGCAATGCAAAAAGAGGTGGTTGGTCGATTCGAATAAGCATTTTCATAGGATACACCAGGTTGGCCCGTAAAAAGATCTGTGAGAAAGGTGGTCCCCCATGGGTACTTTATCTCTAAGAATACACCAGAAAAATAATCTAATGCGTAGCAATGTTGTGAGTTTCCAAATGTTTCTCCACCAACTTGAGATCTGTTGTGGCCTTTTTTGGTGAATCAAGGAAATATATCCTGACTTTGGAGAGTATATGCAATTCTCCGCCTAACACCATACTAGTTCAGCCAGGACCCCTTTCATACTGATGTGAGATTCAAATAGCACAGCTATATAATCTTGCCATTCCTGGTGCCATCGAGGGGGGAGATCAAGTTGACGAGAAGATTTCCATGCTTGGGAAAAAATCCCTGTGTTTTGTAGATCTACAATGTGAGAAACTACCCTGATTTGGAGGGAGTGAAGATGCCGAATGAGATCTCTAGAAAGTAGATGCCTTCCTCCACCTCCAATCCAAGGATCCAGACATATCTGAACCAGAGAACCATTGTTAATTCTCCACACTAGATTGTCTTTAATATGAGGACGGGAATGAATCAGTGCCTTCCACACGAATGAGATGTTGGACATTGGCCAACTAGGCAGTCGCACCCAATCCATAATATTTTGTGGCTAGATGTATTTATGATATGAGATATAGGTCCATAGATTCTGACCAGTCAGCAGGGTCCAGCCCATTTTTGCAGCAAGGGCTTACGCAAATAGTGTGAGATCTTTTAAACCCCATCCTCCCCATTTCTTTGGCAATACAATCTATTTCCAACTAATCAAGGAATTTTTTTTTTGTCTTGATTCCCATTCCAAAGATATCGGTTGCATAGTTGTTGGAGACGAGATAAGATATTCCTGGGGATCCATGCTAGTGCCATCTAGAAAACTGGGGTAGCCTCCAGGACTGATTTGATAAGGACAAGCCTGCTCACCCTAGATAAATATCTATGACTCCAGATGGATAGTATTTTCTCTAGTTTTGTAACAAGCGAGACCCAATCTGCAATATTCTGATAGGTAGGTTTTAACCAAAATTCTAGATATTTGAGACCTCTATCCAAAGGGTGGATATAGTAAGGAAAAAATTGATGTGCAAAATGGGATTCACGAACGGAACTACGAGCGAAGGTGATGGTAGATTTTTATTGATTAGCAAGCATCCGAGTGGCAGATGAGGAGAAAGTACGGGAATCTTGAATGCTACCATCTAGCACAATAAGCACGTCATCCACAAATAGGAGATGTGTTAGAAGGAAATCGTCAGAAATCTTGAGGCCATAAAGGTCTCCTTCCCTCTTAGTCGATGCAAGTAGGTGACTGAGACCTTACATGATAATTAGAAAGAGTAGAGGTGATAGTGGACAACCTTGTCTTAGCCCCCTTTCAGAATGGAAGAAATGAGAAGCCAAGCCATTTATGAGGACACTAAAAGTGGGTGTAGTAATGCAGGCCATGATCCAAGTAATGTAATTATGAGGAAATCCCAAATGGGTGAGAAGCATCTTAATGTAAAGCGAGCTGACCCGGTCAAAAGCTTAGACATGTCAATTTTGAGAATGATGCCCTTTAGATGTCTGGTCCAAATTGAATGGATGGCTTCCTGAGCTGATCCAATGGCTTCATGAATCTCTCTAGAATCAAGGAAGGAAAATTGTTGTGGTGCAATATGCCAGGAGAGAATAGGTCTGAGTCTGTTAGCAATGATCTTAGATATAATCTTGTCTAGGTAGTTGCACAAGGATATAGGCCTATAATCATCAAAAGAGGATGGAGAATTAGACTTAGGAATGAGAGAAATGAAAGTCGAGTTGATGGCATGGTATAGAGGTCTTGTAGCTCTACTCTCCTCCACTACTTTGAATAGGTCCTGCCCCAAGATCTCACAGAAAGCAAGATAGAATTCAATGGTCCAGCCATCCGGGCCTGGACCCTTGTCCTTCTTGAACCATTTTAGCATGCCTTCAAGTTCCCCAGAAAATGACCAGCCACATTGATAATATCAGTAATATTTGCTCGAGGAGGGCTCTTATAAAGGTTCCTGAAGTGAGTGGTGCCAAGGTGGGAGAGCTTCTTGAAAGAGTCAACAAAGCCTCCATCGGGTAGAGGAAGATTCCAAATGGTATTTGAAACCTTTCTCCCCTTTGCATAGTTTTGAAAGAACCTAGTGTTGTCATCACCAGCTTTCAACCATATGGCTCTACTCCTTAATCTCAGGGATTCCTCGCGCTCCTTTAGTATGTGTGCCTTCTGATTTTCCAACTCAATCAAATGTGTCTCTTCTTCCGCAGAGATGAAACCCAGACTTCTTTCATCAAGCAAAGAGTTCAGCTCAGATTCAATTTGGACCAGCTGTGATGCTTCCTGAATAAGCTTCTCCCTAACCCAATTAATAGAGAGGTTTTTAGGCTTGGAAAGATTATCACAAAAACCTTTTGCCAGTGATTCATCTCTATTTATGGGGTTGGCGACCTAGAAGTTTGAAACCAAACTAATGAAGGCAGGGTCCTGCAACCAAACATGGCTGAATTTAAATGGGGCTTTAGGTTTATGGTGATGTCCATGGATCTCCAAATAGATAGGGGAATGATTTGATATGCCCCCTGAACCCACCCATTGTTTGTAATAGTGTAGATGTTTTAAGAGCGAGCTCTTCATTAAAAATATGTCTAGTCTACGAGCCAATGTAGCCTCCCCCACCCTTCTATTTCTCCAACTAGGAAGGGGTTTGTGCATGGGAACATCTACAAAATTTGTCTGTTCCAAAATATTTGTCATGTGCTCTGAGATAGCATCCACCTATGCCGAAGAACCCCAAGATTCTCTCAATCCCAAGGAAAAGTTTAAATCCCCTCTAATGATAATGTGATCAGAATCAAGGATCGAGAGGGTTAAAAAATGTTGCCAGAAATGTTCCCTCTAATGACAGGGTCCATATACATTCACGATCCGAAGGTTTTTAACCGAGCTCAGCCGAGAAAATATCAATGCCCATGAATCCAGAAGCGCCCCATGATACATCGACCCTGATGGAATGAGGGTTGTATCCAATGGCCAGTCCCCTTGATCTCCCTACAGCGTCCATAGCCACGAAGGTCTAGCTCGGGGCCAGAGATTGTAGGGAGTGGGTGACATGATCAGCTAGACCAATTGTTTCTTGTAGCAATATAATATGTATCGATTCTACCTCAGAAAGTCTCTGCAAGGCTAGTTTCTTGGAGGCACTAGCCATGCCCCTGCAGTTAAAAGACAGACACTTCATGGGGGAACTCCTCTCAGGGAATTCATAGCTCTAAGGACCTCGTTAAGAGTCGATTGGCGGCCAGAGGCTACCTCCGCCCCAGCTCGCTTTATGGCTTTGGAGAGATCAGACTTCCTCCCCCGGGATGACAATGGAACTAAACCTAGAAGGGTGAGGCCTAAACCAGTCTGTCGAACCAGGGAACCATTGGTGAGGGTTCTGGAGCAGAGGAAATATTGATGTGAAGGTGAGACCCGGGAGGATGACCGCGAGATGGAGGAAGTATAAGGTGATAGTAGAGAGGGGGTAGTAGTGGGGATAAGAGGAGGGGTCGACATGATGCAGTGTGCCATGGAGGTATGAACAGAAGATGCAATAACAGATGTGCCATAATCAAAAGATGAGGTAGAAGAGATTAGCATAGCACCTGAAACTTTCGCAACTTCAGCAGCAGCTTGAGCCCTGGTCAGTGGTGGCGATATTGGGCTGTGCCTAGCCTCCACCGACTTGTGAATAGGAGAATTTGCCCAAGGGGCAGGACCTGTGGTAGGGGACGTGAAATAGCCAGTGAATTAACTCCGGATGGAACAAGTGTTGTCTTTGGGGTATCCTCTGATTTCCTGTTGAGCGGGTACTCTTTGAACAGATGTCCCACCTTGTGGTAGCATCTGTAGTGGAACAGAACCCCATCATAATCCATGATCTGGACCCTGATGTACTTTCCCCACTGAAGTGTAATATTCTCCTCCAGACCCTTGCGAGTGTCCAAGTGGACCAGAATGCAAGCAAGGGTTCGATTTTTCGATTCTACAAAAGTATGGTCATGGTCCAAATATGTGCCCAGAGCACTTCCAATCTTCATAAAGACTTCCTTACATGAGTACTGTAATGGGAGCCCTGGCAAGCAGACCCAAAGAGGTCCTACCCAGATTTGTTCTCGCTC
Organism: Pinus taeda; assembly: GCA_000404065.3. Lineage (NCBI taxonomy): Eukaryota > Viridiplantae > Streptophyta > Pinopsida > Pinales > Pinaceae > Pinus > Pinus taeda. The sequence goes on along the minus strand of APFE031012275.1, from coordinate 30,750 downwards.
AGGGTCAAATAACGGACTCCACCACTTGAGGAGGACCAGAGCCATCTCGATGTGCCAATACCTCACAAGTACGAAATCAATGTAGTTTCTCTTTGAAAAGTGTAAAGAGAACAACCCACTAGGCAGGACATGAACCTTAGGCAGTTCCTTCAGCAAGCCACCCCAAATCTCCCTAACCCATTGGGTCAATCTGTTGGCCGAGTACGCTCTACCTCGCATATGTCCAATGAGCACCATACTAGCCATAATAGTAGCCTCCCCTATTGCAAAGGTCTTGCCAAATCTGATAGTGATATCCTTTGTGGTATCCTTTATGCACTTGGTCTTCCTCTTGCACGAGCGAGAAGCAGAAGGGTAGTCAACGAAAGGGTTTGGGATGCCTTCCGGGGGAGTAAGTTTTGCAGGTTTAACCTTCACTGTGGGGGTCTCAAAACAACCCAACGGCAGGTGAGCTGAGGAAGGAGGGTTTGTCACTACTAAAACCACGATGTCCACAGCGGGCACAGAGAAAAATGTCGAAAAGTCTAGATGAGGGTCAAATGAGGGAGATGGGGGGGTGTTCATAGATAGTATGCGCAAGGTACCTAGTGAAAGTAGAGGGACATCCAAAGTAGGTGATTCAAATGAGAGCGACTTAGAGAGAAAATGCACAGAGCAATGCCCAGGGAAAGAGACCACTGGCGACAATAAGGGCAGTGCTAGTTCAGGAAATGGAAGTGAGGCAGATACCGACGAGGAGAAACAAGGGTTTCCAAAAATGACACTGTCCAGAAAGGGCTCCTCGGAATAATCAACCTATTCAATCTCCATAGTGTCGCCCATGTTCCCCGCTAGGAATCAACAGCCGAAAGCGATGGGCAAGAAACGGAAATGGTGGTCAACAACAGTCGGTAACGGTACTGAGCTCCAGCAGACTAAAGTAAATTGCAGTAAAACCCTAGGGTTTTACCCTAAACCTGCACGAACAATCGAAAATTCCATCCTTAGTTATTAAAAATTAGATGGGTAACATCCTCATATATTATAAAATAATATAAATATATATATATTATATATATATATATAATATATATATATATATATATATAATAATAAAACTACATATATACCATTTTTAGATGATACGAATGCACTTATAGAATGTTGAATTGTCTTGCAATATGTTATATTTCTCAATAAACCTTCTTCCAATTTTAACATATATATATATATACATATATATATAATATATAATATCTATTATCTATATATATATATATATTATATATATATATATATATATATATATATTATATATTATTTATTTATTGTTCCTTCTTAATGAGCTTGTATTATGGCAAACATAATTATTTTTGGTTCATGATGCATGCAACAAGAACTGTGCATATGTACTTCCCATTTTTTTATCTAAACATTTTTAATATGTAGATTCCAACTTCAAGAGTCTAGATTTCACCCTTATACCATGACCCTTTATTAGATTTTGTGGTAGTGAGGCCAAATTAAGGCTTAAACTTGTCCATACCCTATGGAGGCATATTGGCCCATAGGCGGCAAGTTTTGAACTTGACTACCGCAATACAATTTTTAACGTACCTTCGTTGGCTATCTGGAAAAATAGCCCCTAACCCCATAATATTTTTTATTATTTTTCTATTATAGTTAAGTTTCTATGTTTCTCTCTACTAGTCGGACTGGTACATCACATCCAAGGAGAAACCTTACACCATAAACACCTTATCTCACCTTCTTTGAATAACTTTTTAAACATAACCACAGCTAGGAAGGAAGGAGGAGCCATAACATGCAAGCATCAAGCCTCTTGTAATATGCATGGTATCAATATCCTCGACCCTTATCTATAAGGATAGTAATTACATCCTAACTACTTTGCATGTCTTTATATCTCATGCCAATAACTTTCCTCGACAATAATAAATCTTGATTACCATATCCATGCATAAACATTATAAAATCCATTAACTTATATAATCACATGCAACACCTTCATCAAATCTACTCTTAAATCAAATTGTTCATAAGTGTTCTCATCCACTTAATATGCCCTACTGCTACGTAAGGATGCAATAAGAAGACATGCATAATAAGAATCCACCATTTTCATCATAAATATTTCTCTTAACCAACAGAAAAAATGAAAATCAAATGTTATTGACTATACATGCAATAGATAATCTTACCATCATAAATTATTCTGCTACTTACATTATAACATAATGATCTACAAGAATCTAACACTATTTTCCTTGTTAGCTAGAGAATTTATATAACATTAAAGATTCCTTCATTAACATAATGAAGATCACCATTAGATTCATTTGATATCCTACTCATTCAAAGACATAAGAATGGAATCCATCATGTGAATACAGATAACATCATAAGCCAAGGCAGGGCAACATATCCAATATTGAATCAAATAATCTCATGAAGTGTAAGACTCAGACATACAAACATTCCATGAACGTGCATCTATCTAAAACAATCACTTGGAGGGAGGAGCATCATCAAAAAACCATGAATCACCTCTCATTCCCTCTGAGACAAAATGTTTTATCCTTATCCTAACATTTGGAAATAATAATATTTTTAATGTTTTCATTATTCTCCAACATGATCTTCTCATTTAATCCTTTCCTTCCTTGACCGAGAGGCTGGTATTCTAGGTAGAGTTATAAGCAATTTTGGGAACATGTGACTTCCATGTTGTAAATCTTCTTCTTATACGTGAGATACCTAAACATAGCCATGCTAAATTTTTGTAAACATAACTAAATTTCCATTGTGTCTTTTTTTATAAAGTTTGATTATTGGATTATTAAACCAACTCAACTATAATAAAGTTGATTATTGGATTATCAAACTAGCTGAACTATTATCATTCACTGAGTTTCTTAAAATTCTAATTGTTCGCAATTCCAATTCATGAATTAATTTTGTTATTCTAGCATCCTTTTTAATATGGAAGAGATGTTGTAATGTCATCTCCTATTGTTTTATGTCATCTAAACATTTTGACTTCGTCAAATTACATAAAAAATATAAATAAAAATTAAACTAAATTAAGATAATAATAATAATAATAATAATAATAATAATAATAATAATAATAAATAAAACATTTTGACTCTACAAAAATACATAAGAATATTTTAATATAATGAATTAATAACTTTTTGGGTAATATGAGTAAATTCTAACCAAATCTACTAGGACCACTATAACACTAGACTCCATATATACAATATATCACCAAATTTTAATGGTCTTTTGCTATCCATGGTTTTCACTATTCCATAAAAACACATAAAACAAAAAAATGTAACTTCACTTTTATGTATCCTTCTAAATTTAAATAATAATCAAATGGAAAATCCTTTAACTAGATTTTAAAATATTTAATTATTTTAATTTTAATAAAAATTATATTAAGTTATAATATTAAATGATTTGAATTTATAATCTAAGTTTAGATAATAAAGATTAGAGAACATAATATTGATTTTAAAATTATTAAATATTTAACTAATAATATTTTAAATATGTTTAAATAAAATAATAATATTTATTTTTAAGAATTAATGATTATCTTGGATTTATGTTCAAATATAAAAAATTGATAAAGTAGTTTTTGTTCTAATATTATTAAAATAATACCGTTAGATAAAAATTTTAGATGGTAAAACCAAAGACAATGATTTATATTGGACAAAGAATTAATTAGAGGACTGTTCTTGTAGAATTTGTTCACTTAATTAGAAAAGTTCAAAATTGTCTTTTTTTATGGGCTAACATGGTACCATTCGTATTAGACCGAGTTAAAGCCTATACAGACATACAATGGCCTCAACCCGCCCTGAAGGGAAGCTGGGTCTGTTGGCCATCTTAATTTTTTAATTTCCATCCAAAAACAAAATTTATTGAGTCTACTTATCCATGCTAAATAAGTTATCCATTCAAAGAGACTATCACTGTTTGCTATCTGCATTATGAAATGTAACAAAAAGAGCATGCTCTTTAGCTTCCTAACTAGGGAGATAATAAACATACCTTAAGAAAGCAGTCTGCCATTGCACCCGGTTGGTTCTTCTACTCCTTTGCTTCAGGAGTAAGCTTCTTTAGCTGTTGTTGTATCTCATCAAGCTTGCCGTTCTGCATCAAAAGGGTTATCTGAAGATTATTCACCTCTTTCTTCAGATTTGGAATGCCTTGGGCCAATTCTGCCATCTCCATAGCCACCTGTTATGTGGCTTTTTCTAACAACCGCTTCATTACCCAATACACATGGAGAGCCTCTTTGTACAAGGACATACATCCTCTAGTATTTCCTGGGTCTGGCAACAAATACTCCCAGTCTTCCATTTCAGATTCCGACTGCTCCTAGGTCGCCTCCTCCTCCAATTGTTGTATTACCCTCCTGATATCTGCATGTGTATCCTTACTGTATGCCCTCTCCACATACTAAACCTAGCACTTCATCATCTTCCTACCGCGTTTGCTTCCTACCGGTTGGGCCTTGCTCCCTTCTTGATTGCCCACTTGACATCGTCCTCCTCTTCCTAGGTGACCCCTTCCTCATCCTGTAGCGCCTACTTTGCCTTCCCTTACCCTACTTCCTTGTCCAGTTGCGCTTGAGGGTCATCCCATACACTCGTCCTCTTCTCTGCCTTTGGTTTTCTTATCTCTGACGTCAATCTTTGCTGGTCGAATATCCTCTAGAGTCCTCCGTTTCCCCCTTCTTCTTCTCCTGGTCTGCGGTTGACTGCCCCGTTCTGAGTCATACATCACCTCCATGTCTGCCTAAGTCTGTTCCTTTTCCTCCCAGCATTCCGGCTTAATTCCTTCAGTCCTCAAAGGTCCTCCTCCCCTTCTCTCAACCGTTACAGTCTTCGTCATTCCGCCCTTTGTGCTCTTTCGTTGAGTTCTCCTTAAGCCAGGAAGTCGACCCCGCTACTATTCTCTCTCTGCGTTACCTCCTACTCTGATTGCGACCTTTTCACCCTTGTCTCCACTCACCTCAAGGGCGTTAGCTGCATACCTTCCTTTATGCCTCCACCCATATTCACTTCCTCTTATGTGTCGCCCTCTCTTGTGCTACTGCACCATCTTCCTATGTCGCCTGCACTCGTCATAACGACCCACTCCTTCTTGGTTTGCCATTATGCGAGCTGGCCCTTGTCCCATCATTGTAACGTCGTCACCTCCACCACCTCTGGCCTTCAAATTTTCCTTCATGTTGCTATCTGTAATGATGCCCAGTCTACCTAACGTCCTGTCCACCTGTTGTGATCTCTTAATGAAAGGTGGCTCATAATTGCCTCCCCTTGTTCTTTTATTACCTGCTCGTCTCGCCGCGTTTTTCACCCCGATCAGGGATCCTTGGTACTTATTTTTATTGCTCCATGGATTTATTTCTATCGTGAGTGATTATTAGGTTGAGAGTCTCCCATCGAGGTTTGTTCATAACTATTGACCAGATGCTATCCACCTTTCCTTCTTTGCATCCCCAATTTGCCAGAAAGTCTGCTCCTTTATTTCCTTCTCACGTAACATGACTAATAATTTTATATTCAATACATTTCAATATGTTAGCCATATCTTGAACTAATGTGTCCGTTCTTAAGCTCTTGGCCACATGTTCCAAGTTCTTCCCATTATCGAGTTTTCTAAGCATTTCAATTACGATCTGCGAGTCACCTTCAATCTCTAGGTTCCTGTATCCATTTCTTATTGCTATTTTAATACCTTGGTATGCGACCATCATTTCTGCTTCGTTGTTGGTCATTATGCCTCCTCTGTCCACGTACACCCATCTAGTGCGACCCATATTGTCTCTGAAGATGCCCCCAAAGCCTGTAAGTCCTGGGTTTCCTTTAGAAGCCCCGTCGAAATTCAGTTTAATGAAATTTTCCCATGGATATATGAACTGCGCATGGCTCTATATCTGCGGTCTTTGGTGTCTTTCCTTCTGGGGGTATATCATGTTATAATCTATATTAAGTTTGGCTAAGATTCGCCTCTCCTCAGGATTTGTCTTCCATTCCTCTTCCTCCCAGTTTTCAGCCAAAATAGTTTCTCTTATTACTTTTTGAGTTTTTTCCCAAATCTGTTCTAGTTGATTGTTTTTGTCTTGGAATATCCTTTGATTACGCTCTTTCCACAAAATCCATGTAACAAAACCTACAGCTAAACTCCATATTCTTCTTACTATAGAGCATGAAAATTAGCCTTTTCCCCAGTGAAATAGGGTTTTCTTTATATCCGTAGGGTCTCTATTAGATTTTCCAAAGAGGTTCCCGACCTCATCCCATTGGTGCCAGGCGTAAGGGCAGGAGTTCAGGAGGTGCTCCTGGGTCTCATCCTCTTGTTTACAAAGGCTGCATCTGGGGGTGGCCTGAAAACCTCTTCTCTGTAGCTTGTCCCACGTCAAGATTCTACCTTTCCCTACTAACCATGCAAAAATTGTTACTTTCGGCCACCACTTATTCCTCCATATTTGTTTCCAATCTATGTCCTCATATTCTCCTTCTTGTCGAGTGGTTAAATAGTAAGCTTCCTTGACAGTAAAGGTCCCTTTTGTAGATTTTCCCCATTTGAGTATATCGAGTCCCGTACTGTTTTTAATTCTTCTTGAATCCATATCTTTTGTTAGTATCTCTTTCTGGTCTCCATCAATATTTTCGTCCCATTCTTCAGGTTTCTTCCAGATTCGCCAGGTTTCATCGAGCTCTTCTTCTTTCCAGTAGTCCTTAACAAGCTTTAATCCCTCCATTGTTGCCTTCTGATAGGTGTTTTGTATGGTTTGAATATTAGCCATTCTGTCCCTTTGTTGCCATGCGTCCTCCTAGAATTGAGCTATACTTCCATTCCTGATTTCCAAGAAGGCAAATTTGTTTATGAAATCTCTGTTTTGGCTTGCTACGTCCTAGACTGAGGATCCTTTTAGGACCTCTTCCACTCTGAGGATACCTTCGGTTGTTGAGGGAATGTTATATTTTTGTGTCCGTATTTGTTTCTATGTATCATTTCCTCCCCTCATCCACCTCCACCATAACTTTGCCCCCAGGACTTGGTTTAAAATACCCAGGTCCCTGAGACTGAGTCCTCCTTTATCTTTTTGTTTGGATATACCCTTCTCTGACAATAAGGCCCATTTCGTTTCCTGTTTGGGACCTCCCCATAAGAATTTTCCAAAAAATTCATTCATTTTTGCAAACTCCTTTGGGGGCTACTATCACCGATTGGGGGTAGATTGGAATGGCCTGGAGAGTTGATATCAAGAGCACCAATCTTCCTGCTATATTTAGCGACCGGAAGGACGAGTTCTCAAGTCTTCTCTTGAGTTTATCTATTGTTTGATACCAATTTGATACTCTTATAGGGATTATAGCTAGTTGATTCCCCAGATACTTTGTTGGTAGCTCTCCAAATCTAAAGCCAAACATTCTAGTCAGGTGAGTTTTAACCGGCTCTGGAGTGTTGAAGATAAAAGTGCATGATTTGTCTTTATTGATTTCCATCCCTGAGGCTTCCATGACCAAATCCAAGATCTTTTTCAATCTCTTCACTTCCTTTAGGGATACCTCGCAGAAGAGCATGATGTCGTCTACGAACTGTTGGTGGCTAATAGGCATGTTGTTTCCCCATAAACGAAGTCCCTTTATCTTTCTTTCTCTCATCTCTTTTCTGAAGAATCTTCCTAGACCATCTACCGCCATAATAAACAAGAAGGGAGATAAGGGATCACCCTGTCTTAATCCTCTAGTGGCGTTGAAAGTTGTAGTGGGAGTCCCATTCAACAGAATAGAAGAGTTAGGCATTCATAACATATTATAAATCCAGTCAATCCATCTATTACTAAATCCAAATTCCCTGAGCGTTGCCTTTGAGGAAGTTCCAGTTGAGGCGGTCGTAGGCTTTCGATAGATCCAGTTTTATCTTCATTCCTCTCTCCTTTTTTTGCTTTAGAGAATGAATCACCTCCTGAGCTACTACCAGCCCATCTAGGATTTGTCTCCCCTCAACAAAACCGGTTTGTTCCAGGGAGATAATGTTCGCAAGAATCGGCTTCAGTCTTTTAGCTATCAGGGTTGAAATAACTTTATAAATAACATTACAAAGGGCTATTGGGCGAAAACCATGGGCATTCTCAGATTTGGCCGATTTAGGAATAAGAGTAAACAGAGTAGAGTTAAGACTTGGCCATACCTTTTGCTGTCTACGAGACTCTTCAACCACTTCCAGAATATCTTGTCCCAGGAAATGCCAGCTTGCTTGATAAAATTCTGCTGTAAATCCATCTGGTCTTGGTGCTTTGTTTTTCTTCATTCCTTTGACTATTTCCTCTACTTCTTCTAGCATTGGATCCCTCATCAAAGCTTTATTTTGGTCTTCAGTTACCATCTTGGGATTTTCATTGCAGATTCTTTCTATTGCTTCGTCTCTCTTGACCCTTGGTTCTGTTAGCACATCTCTGTGATACTCAACTAATACTTGTTCCATTCCTCCATGTTTTCTTATTCCTTGCCCCTCACTGTTTAAAATAGAGAAGATTCTGTTCCTTTGCCTGTGTTGAACCATTGCTTGGTGGAAAAACTTTGTGTTCCTTTCTCCTTCGCGGAGCCAGTTTATCCTGGACTTTTGTCGCCATAGGATTTCTTCCTGTTTTCTCCTTTCTTCTACTTAGCTGATCATAATTCCTTCTTCTCTGCTCTTCTCCTCGTTTCATCCTTCTATTATGATTTTCTATTGTAACTCTTCCATTTTCCGTTCTAATCTCTGCTTCTCCATTAAAATGTTCCCAAACTCTTCCTTGTTCTATTTTTTTATTTTCCCTTTGAATTCCTTGAGCTTTAGATGAAAGGTATGCATCTTACTTCTCCCTCTTTGTTGACTCTGGGTCCACCATTCCTCTACCTTCGGTATGAATTGCTTATTCCTGAGCGAGAAGGCCTCAAACCTGAATGGGCGTTTGTGAGGGTTCTTTTTAATATCTATTTCCAATCTAATAGGCCAATAATCAGAACCCATGGCTGGTAGAATCTTTACCTCTACAAATACATCCCTGTTTAAGATCTGTTCTGATACTAAGAATCTATCTAGCCTGGATGTTATTTGATTTCTACCTCCCCTTCGATTATTCCAAGTGTGAACTCAATTTATCGTCGAAATATCTACCATTCTTTGCTTTGTTATCATTTCGTTGAAAGCCTCCATGTCTTGCTCTAGTCTGCTTATTCCTCCTTTCTTTTCACCTAGGGTTTTAATCATATTGAAGTCTCCACCTACAATCCATGGAACCTCAGGGAAAATCCTGTGGATAATTTGCATATTTTTAAGGAAATGTTTGTGTTCACTTGGGATGTGCGGGCCATAAACTCCAGTGATGAGTACCCACTCACATGACCCTACCATTCTGAATGATCTTAAGAGGATTCTAGGGAGGCTAACCCAATCTTTGACTTGCACCTCCTCTGAGTTCCATAGGATTGTCAATCCTCCAGCTGTGTCGGTTGCATATTGGCCCATGACTTCATATTGTATTATATATTTTCTCGTTAGCTCTTCTAATTTTTGAGAGTTAATCTTAGTCGCTTGGATTATCATTATACTAGGCTTGTCATTCTTCACCCTATCCTTCAGATATCTTTGTTTCCCTTTACTGTTGAGACCTCTGATGTTCCAGATTGTTACAATCATTTATAAATTTTTGGATGTTGTTGAAATACCTCTGAGAGAGGTATTACTCTTCCTAAATTTACCAGGGTCTCCCCTACCACCTATATAGTTTCACTCATCGGTCGTCTTCCTCTTTTCCTACTTTCTTTGCCAAAACTACCCATTCCCATTATTTGTGTTTCCTACGTTCCTGTTTGTTCCAGAGGACTTGTCATAAGGCCTCCCTTCTTCTCCTTGTATTTCTGAAACATCTCCTTGTATAATTGTTTTTGCTCTTCCGAGATGAACATCTCATCCAAGTTCCTCCATTCCTATAACAACCTTTTCATTACTCGTTCCTCATCATTTCCACTCTCCTTTTGAGGATCAATCTCCATCTGCAATTGTTCTATTAATATATCTACGTTCTCCTCTCTCCCTTCCTTTTCCATGTATCCTTGGTTTGAGTCTGTCTCCTTTGTATCTTTGGTAGAGTCCATAGGTGCTTTTGCATTTTCCTCTTTTTCTATCTCTCCTTCTTCTTCTGGGAGTATATTGAATTTATTTTGACATTCTACGGGCATTGATTTAGTGGTTTGTGGTCTGCTTACCGTTTCTTTCCCGGGCCTCCTTTTTCTTGGGGTTTCCTCGAAACCCTCATCTGCTCCTTCTATTTCTTCAGTGCTTCTCCTTTTTGCTTATGCTTTCCTTGTTGTTTCCTCCGCAACATTCAATGGGCATTGTTTAAAGAGATGGCCATATTCGTGGCACCTTCTACACCTGAAAGGTATATGTTCGTAATCCATCGGTTGTTGCCATACTTCATCATGGTACTCTAACTCTATGTCCTCCGTCAGGGGATCTGATATGTTCATATATACACATATCCTCACATAGGATTTGTATCTCCCTCTCTTTGTAAACTCTGATACTTTGACAAATGACCCTATCGTATTGCCTATTCCTTCCAGGATTTCAGGGTCCCAGAACTCTATTGGTAGGCCAAACAATCGAACCCAAACAGGTGCTGCCAACATCTTTTCTTGATCAGGATTGTAACAGTCTTCCCAGTGCCTCATGAATAAACCTGCATTCTTCATGAAATACGGACCCACTTCAAAGGTTCTTTCCTTGTCTTCTAGGTTAGAAAATATCAGTGTAAAAATTCCCTTTGCCCCCAACTTCAGATCTATATGTTGTTTGGGTTTCCATCTTTTTTGTATCGACCTTTCCAGGTCCTTTTCAACCGGTCAGAACCCTACAAACTTACATATCAGAGAGTGATCTCTCATGTAGCATCTATACTCTTCGAGTTTGTTGTTTGGGATCACGAACCTCATATTTTTTAGGGCTCTCGGCATGCATCTACCTCCTAATCTTGTTTTCCATGCGTTTCCCATCACCAGCGCATCCCTACTCTCTCCCCCTAATTCTCTTCGTAGCTCGCTTCCACTTCCTTCTCCCACTGTTACGTATTTGTAGGAGAGAATCTCTCCCCTCCCTGGATCCCCCGCCTTGGCGCCTTTCAGCTCTTCCTAGGTTTATGTGCCTTCCCTTCTCCCTTCTGTGCTGTTATTGGTTTGATTGCACTCCGGATGTTCGTCCCGTGCCCTTACCTCCATTGTTGCTCCTCTTCCGGCCTTTGTGTTGTAAACCCTAATGTTTCAGAAACCCTCGCCGTTTCCTGAGCTTGGCTCCATCCGTCCCTCAAATCCCTTTAAAACTTCTTTATTCAAAAAAATTCAAAATTGTTAAAATTAATAATGATTAGTTGTATATTATAGAAATAAAATGTTAAAAAAAAATAAATTAATTTTTTATCTTCATAAAGTTTAATATACCTTATTTATCTTATTGAATCTTAATTATCATTATTATTATTTTATCATACATAAATTATATAAAATAATATTATAGTTATAAAAGAATTAAAGTAATTATATTATTTTGTAATTTTATAATATATATAATTTTTTTTAAAAAATGATATTTTCTATAATATTTTATATATTATTATAATTATATTTTTAAATATATTATATAAAAAATAACTAAAATATAATATTAACCCCATTAAATATAATAAAATAAATAAACACATTGAATATAATTGGCCTAACAAATCAAAATTGAAAGGCAATGCTGGGAAATAACTAAAAGTCTGTTAAAGGTCGTCAAATGCATTACAATAAAGCAGAGGTGAGCTGTATTGTTTGAATGTAATTTAACATAGGAGCGTATATATTTAATGTTCACTTTAGTTAATATTAAAAAAGTATTATTTAGCTGTCATACTTTGTAGTTTTAGGTAGATTTTTGGTTTAAATTTGGTGGAGAAAAATGTATTCATTTTTGTATTTGTTTGAGAGAATAATTTCGGCAAAATCATATAACAAATCATTTGTCGACGCGTTTCTAACCAACCAATGTGGTTCATCATGGGGACAAGTTGAAGATCCCATCTCAGCAATGCTTTAAATAGGGGCCATTCCAACAACTAACTTTGACTCAGAAATGGTTAAACATGACCTCTAACAGCTAGGTCTGACCAAGTCCAAGGGGAGGGACCTAAATCTTATTTAGTAATTCTATTGATTCTTTTATTCATTAAAAATTAATTATATATAGTATCAATTATGTTAACCTATTATATTTATTTATCACTATAAAATATTAATAAATAATTATTTAATAATAATAAAATATAATTGTAAATCTAATTACTATATACCATCATTTAACCTTAGAACCATAAAATAAATATTATTTTATTTATATTTATTTATTAATATTAATAAATCTTAATAAAAATATATTCTTTTATTTACCCATATGAAAATATTTTTATTAATAATATATTAAATATACCAATATATTAATATCAATAAGTATTATTTATTTAAATAAAAATGGTAAAAAATTGTTATTACTAATGTGTATATATTTATTTAATATTGTTTATTTAAATATTATTATTATATACTCATTATTTTATTACAAAGGTCAAATTTAACCCAAGATCTTAAAATTAATTATTATTTTATGAAAATATTTTTATTTATTAAAAAATTAATTATTATTTTATGTAATATTTTTATTTATTAATTATTTTTTGTAATTGTGTTGTTTAATTTAACATTTTTCATTACATATATAGATTCAATGCCCTCAAAGCTCTTTATAAACAAATGAAACTTGTGATTTCAATAAATCTCTACAAAATAAAAATAAACAATAAATCTAAAAAAAAACCCGAAACTTTGAAAAAAAAAAAACTTAAAAACTACTAAAAACATTATATTGTATTCTAACAACCTTGACACGGTTGTGTTAACATTACAGCTAAATCTTTGGAAAACGTGAAACTCGAAAACGTGAAACTTGAAAACTACTTAGATATTATGTTATATTCAACAGTTTAACATGACAACTAACATATCTATAGATGCAATTCCACATTATATGGAGAAACGGGTCAACTTTGATCCTACACAACTTCAAACTTGATCACTCTTGGGGTGTCTATACATTAATTCATCTCGAACTTTGAACTTTTGAGTTAACATGACAACTATATTAATGTGATTCCACATTATATGGACAAACCCGTCAACTTTGATACTACACAACTTCAAACTTGATCACTCTTCGGTGTATATAAATTAATGCACCTTGAACCTTTAGGTTAAGGCTTTCCTCACACCATGGCTAGCATTATTGATGACCGCCAGAGTGATGAGGGAAAGGGAGAGAGCTCTGGTCACAGAGGTCATGATAATGATGCTGGAGGGTATACTCTCATGAAAATGAATCCAGAAGGCAAGGCTCATTGTTCTGATCCGCTGGGAAGAGATGATGTGAAATATGAAGAATATGGCCACCATGATGCTCCGGAACAATGGAATGAAAACGGCTCAATATGCAGAGCCAGCGATGAGATTGAATCTGAGTTTGATGAAGACGAAGCAGAAGATGAGGATCAGAAAAAAGAAGAAGAGGAGGAAGAGGAGAATGATGAGGATCAGAAAGAAGGTGAAGCCATTGTTGGCACAAAGGAAGAGTGCAAGCAGAATCGAGAAAATGATGGTGATGAACAACAAGGGGGCTTTGTTTACAGAGGGTTGCATGGCCGCTTCAATGGCGAACACGGAGGGCAGAGAAAGAAGGAATCATTACTGAACTTCCCCCCTTGTCTCCCTTCTCTGGTAAGGGCACGCCATTTACCCTGTCATACGCCGTCGGTGGTGTTGAAGTCGTATAGGAGCAATGGAAGGCTGGTTATAGAAAAAGAAGTGAAGAAGGTCCAACATCGTGAATATTTCCATGCAGTACGTTCCAATGGGCGTTTAACTCTCTATTTAGTAAAGCAGGATGCAGAAGCTGTGCCTTCCTCTCCCAACTAGTCTAGTCTAGTTTTGTTTAGTAGTAAAAGCTGTGGAACGATTTGTCTGTTAGAACTCTGTTATTGTTTAAGTGATCTGTTTTCAAGATGTTTTCTGTTGTTATTATTTATAAATCAATCAACCAAATAGTTGAAAGTTTATAATATATTGCAATCTTGCAATTTTGTTATGATATGAGCTGAGGAATTCGTACAATTTTGCTAGAGGTCAAAGGGTTTCTTTTGTTATTAGATGATTTCCTTTGTGTCTATGGAGGGAAAGATTAAACTGTGCAGAAACATTGAGGGTTTAATATTTTGATTTGCTATGAACATTTGATTCCAAATATAAGGTTACCGTTCTCTTCGGGGATGATATTCTCTCTAGAATGAGTTCTGCGCTTCGTCAATATGGATTCAGTTTCTAGGAAAGACCTACCACAGTTAAATCCACATGGATCCAGTTTCTCGAGAAGGCCTACTATAGTTTTTCTAAAATTTCAGAAATGTTATTCATCTGTATCATGTTACTTTAGCGGTACCAGTTCTAAGTTGCTTTTGTTTGTATTTTCTGTTGATGGGTGCAGTATTGCATTGCCGAATAAATCAGATTGAGCGCATAAGGAATATTAAAATATAAAATCTCAAAGCTGTAGAGAAATAAAATTATAAATTTACATGGCTAAATCTACTGTGGATATTTCCAGACTTTAAAGATTTTAATGTGAACTTAGATATTGGAAAGAAAAAACAACTTTATAGATTTTGCAGTATGGACGGATATTTCCAGACTTTAAAGATTTTAACGTGTGCTTAGATATTGGAAAGAAAAAGCAACTTTATAGATTTTGCAGGATGTTACATCGGTCTTCATTCGATGCAATTGCGAAATATTAGTGTTTGATATTTAAACGTTTGACTTGTCGAGAACAATGTGCCGCAGTTTACTCAGAGCAGCGCACGGGAGAAGTAAAAGCCAACAAGTGAGTATGAAAACATGTTGCTGTAGTAATGCAAGGCAGCAAAGAGTATGAGACAAAAAGAGAAACAAAAAGGCTGTGGGCTTTTTCCAACGCAGCGAGATTACAGTTTTGAATAATGGTTAATCTAATCAGATAAATTTTTACTCAAAATTTTTAATTTGATAAACAGAAATGAGGTCAGTATTAACGAATTTGAAAATCTTTATATTAAAAAATAATTTATTATAATTATAAAACTATGTTTTTAAATGAAAAAATAAATTTCAATATAACCATCGTAATTATTTAAATTTTATATATTTAAAAAAAAAAATTCATAATTTTATACCAATTTCAAACAAACTTATTCAAATAAACTGCTAAACATAAAGCAACAAATCACTTCCTTAAACTATACTAATGCTTTTAGACCCAAAGGAAAAAGTCAACTAGTCAACTAGTGGTTTTAGACCCAAAGGAAAAAGTCAAAGGAAAAAGTCAAGCCAGGGAAAGAAAATTCAGTTTCAGAAGGTCACATTATCTTTGAGTGTCTAAAATAGTTTATTAAAAGTTAATATTAATAATTATATAATATATTAATAAAATTAACAGACACAGTTCCTCCTAAAACTATTAAAATATATAATATGTTATAATATATTAAAAAAAAATAATAAAATTAAAATACATTATAATTTCATTACTGTGTGAGGCTTCTCTCGAATAATCCGTAATCTAATATAAAAAATTTAATCTATAAAAAAAAATATTGATTTATATATTTATTTAATCTATAATCTATATAAAAAATAAATCTAATAAAAAAATATTGATTTATATTATTTATTTAAACTTTTGGTTTTAAGAATCCATGGTATTTTTCTCTTATATAACTTATTTAATTTTCCTCTTTACCAAATGCTCTTTGGTAAAGAATTCAGTAACGAGAGCACTGGGTGAGGAAGTGAGATATTTAGGGTTTAGCAAGTTGGCTGGGTAACGAAGTAGCATATGTAAAGTTTAGCAAGTTTGGCGGTCTCGCTAGGGCTTCGCATATTTAGGGTTGCCGACATTTACTTTTCCTTTTTACCGAAGAGAGATTTAGTAAAGCTTTGCCGGTAGTAAAGAGAGCACTGGGTTTAGTAAGTTTGGCGGTTTTGCTAGGGTTTCGCACAGGTATCCTGGTGTGATTTATTTGTATTTCCATAAAGCAGAGAGGGTTAACGACCTCAAATCGCCATTATTATCGCCATTATTGAAGTGATAAAAGACGAAGTTATGTTCGTTGTGGATTTGCGCATTCTCCCTTGGACAAGAGAGTTTTGTTGGTACCTCACTAGTTTTGTAAATATAAATTCATAGGGGAACTGTGGAGGGTGCCGGCTTTGAGAGACTGAACCTTTTCCATATCTGAATTACCGGGTTTTCTGTATCAGTACTTTATTTTTCACGGTTTATTGTATGCCCTAGCAGCTGTGGCCCACGAACAATTTTAATGGCGGACTTCTTTCTCACAGCTTGGTAAATCATGTTTGACATCACAGCAGGGAGAAATGTGTTGTTTAGCCCAAGAGTCCAAACCATGGTATTTCAGGGTATGTGTTGTTTACCGAACAGTCCAACCCAATGTATTTCTGGGTATTCTTATCAATTATATGGTAACTCATTAACTATCTTATTTTTAAAAAATGATTCACGCCATCATTTTTAACTCATTGTCGTCACAAAGCATTCTAAGATAAAATAAAAATATTAGTTTTAATTATTAATTAAATTATATTGTTTCAGTTAAATTACATTAAAAATATGAATCTCTAGGATATGCCAAACTATAAGAAGGACTTATAGACCATAGAGTTTCAGTTGTGGGAGCAAGACATCCATCTATCGTATTTAAAGGCATATCCATTGTATTATTTAGTTGGTACAAGCAGAAGGAGAATTACTTAAAGATAGTCAAATTCTTGACTATTTTTTAACTTTTAGTATATAGCAGTTTATTAATGTATGCTTATTATAGACATAAACTTAGACTCTTATCATGATATAGATGTACATCTAGCTTTGGTAGATCCCCTTAAACTATATGATTTTTGGATGCAATATAATGGGGATAGGTGGATAGAAGGTCCTACCAAGCATTAACAAAAAAAATACATTAA
>APFE031012274.1:67148-124610 GCA_000404065.3 Pinus taeda | reverse complement strand
TGGCAGATAAGACCATGGTGAACTATATGCTGCAGAACAGCTTAAACAACACGGCATCACAGCTTGAGTTGGAGAGGGCATCCTCTCAAGCCAAGGACAACAGAATCAAGGCCCTGGAAGACATTATCATAGAATTTGGGCATGATCCCAATGATGTCAAGGCCATCCAGGAGGTCCTTAAACTGAGGGATGCAGATGTAGCTGCCATCAAAAAGAGGATGAAAATCCTACCAACAATTCATCCACAGACCGATGAAGTTGCTCAGCAAAGAAGAGACAAGGACATCACTAACCTACTGATGACTTTGTACAAAGAACTGGTGGAGACCCAACAAAGGCTGCAAGATACTGAGAATACCTTAGAAGCAGCTACACAGAGGGGAGAACAGGGACAATCTTCTCAGCCATCCACAGAGAAAACAAACCTAGAAGAAACCCCTAAAGAGGATATCCCTCCACCGCAGGTAGCAAAAACAACTCCAGCAGGAATAGATGCAACTACAACAACAGAGCCATCCATCACAGAAGCAGCTAAAGAGCAGGCCGAGAGCCTAGATATGCAGAAGTTAAGGCAGGAAATTCAAGTGCTGGAAGCTCAAATGACATAGCTAAACAAGGCCAAGGAAACCCTAGCCAAAATAGAGGAAAAATATGATAAATCTAAGCAGAACGTGGCTGAAAGAGAAAGGGAAGTAAAAGCCCTGAAAAAGACTATTGCAGAACTAGAAAAGCAACTCAGTTTTGACAAAGTAACAGCAGAAATCAAGCAGGTGATATGGACTGCCATTGGACAAGCAGTCACTAACCAGTGGGAGTACATTGTTGCCATATATGAGCAGATAGGACTCATTGGCAAGGCAAAGAAAGAGCTATACAGTGCAAGAAACGACCTAGGCAATATGGCAGATCTTGCCCCAAAGATGATAGAAGTCCTGAATTATAGGAATAGTTCTCAGCTGATCCAGATGGGAATTGCTAACAAAACTGAAACTATTTCCATAATTAAGAGGACTACAACGATGAAGAGCCTCATTCAAACACTGGACAGAAAGGTACATGACATGCAAGCAGATATAACCAAGTTCCAGAATAGGTTCACAGCACTGCAAGACAAAGGGCTCCCCAGTCTAGAAGAATCAGGAAAGCTTCTCTCTTATGAGAAGTATATCAAAAGACTAAGCACCTTTTCAGCCATGCAGATTGCTGAGGCTTCTGGGTCATCTACAGCAGGCCCATTAACAGGACAAGCTCTGTTTAATAAATTAGATAATCTGTTTTTTATTAAAAACGAGGTAGCACATTTATTTGATAAGCCTCCCGATTTTTATAAGTATACTGAAGCTGATGAGACCGTAGGGTTAATTTTGAAGCATCAGCTTCCTCACCCAGATAATTGGCAGGACTTGGTAAAACTACTTTTGAATCAGGGGTGAAAAAGAAAACACTTTTTTGCAGCAATACAGTCAATATTGCACTTACAGGTGGACAAAGCCACGATAGAAAGCATAGAGACACTGAGCCAACTCAGCACAGGTACTCAGCATCAGCAACAACATCAGCAGGTACAGGTGGCAGAGTCAAGAAAGATACAGAAAATCAGAGGCAGTAAAACACTTCAATGCTTCATTTATGAAGAACAGCGCAGTTAAAGTCCGCAGTACTCAAAGGGAAAAAAGCCATTCTGACAGCATTTAAAAGCTTTTACTATCATTTATACTTGTAATAACTTCTCATCTGCTTTATCTATACAAGTGTAATAAGATATTTTTCCCCTCAGATGACCTCATTCCTGAGATATTTTTGTATACAAACTTCTATATATTCCCCCTCGCGTTTGTTTAGAGGGGTTGGACTCTGGATGTAAGAATTTCTTTTTTCTGAGATATTCTCTATAACTCTGATATTGTAAACTTTTTCAGACAGTTTAATACAAAGGCAGTGGGATTTCTTCAATGATGTGTTGTCTCTTGGTCTCTTGATGGTGTGTGGCTCAAAGTTGCAGGATTCGTGTTCATTACATGGCACAATAAGTTTTCTCATGGCTCCTTATTTCACATAGGTTTCCTGTTATTCTATATGTTTCACATGTTTCTTGTTTCCCCTGTTTCCTGTATGTTTGAAACTCTAGATAGTAAAGAAAAAGGATAGCCTCAGGAGTTAGTCATTGACTACCTTGAGCTCAATCTGTACTGTCTCATATGTTTTCTTCTGTTAAAATGTTTAAAGCGTAATTCTTAAATGCTACCTTTAAGCCATATCCTTACTGTGCATTGTTGTTTTAAGAATTCAAGTGATTTCTCTTAGATGACATACCTCCTTCACAAATATACAACATAAGTAACGAAATCTTCATTGCTCATTACTAGTTGTATTCACCTCATCCTCAAAATTCACAGTTTGTTCCATGAAATGCACACAGTCCCTGTAGCTTTCCTCCTCTTAAAATCAAGATTTCAAGAGAAAACAGTCCTAGACCCCATTGCCCAATGGATTAATCTTCCCTGCTGATATACTTTAGAGGAAACAGAAGCATCCTCCCAACCAAATACACAAAAACTACCAAAAAACTTATCTCACAGCTAGCCTAAAACCCTCACTGAAAGCAGTGACAAACCTGATAGAGAGAGCCCTCTCTGACTGCAGCTGGGCTAGAAGCTGCAGCCCAAAGATTGGTTAGTGGTTACCCCGGCCGTATTCTCTTAGGAGTCAAAGAGAACAACCTGGGTGTTAACATAACCCTTGGAACTTCCCTTAGTTTCACTAATGCTACCCGTGGTCTAACAACTTGAGCTAGTAGGGTCACTAATGCACCCTTAAGCTTGGTAACAAGATTTATAAAGTAGGTTTTCAGTGTGTAACCAGCATTAGTGTGGAATCAGGGCTTGCAATTATGGTCTTTGCTTCAGTCATCATGTATTTCACCTCTGAGTTGATGAGGAGGTCATTTTGTTGTATAACAGATGCCCCCTAAAGTATGAAAACAAAGGTAGAGACAATAGTCAAAATACGTTACTGAAACTGTAATTTTTCTTGTCAAAATGTAGAGAGAGAAAAGCTTTGGGCGGCAAGGGAAACTTGATACAACACATATATAAAACTACTAAAATCATGTCATGAGTCAGGCATTCCCATGGTCAGTAGCTATGTCAGAGTAATTTTCTCCAAAGAGATATGACAATATTGAACATCAATAAGCATAATGTGGATCAAGTGTCATAATAGAATTATCCTAAAAAAACTGTCTCCAAAAAACAATATCCATAGCTTGGGAGAGGAAACAAGGCTAAATGATGCAGGCCTCTACCCAAGGTCTTGATTTCCGCTTCATTAAATAGCATAGATTGATACATGTGAATATATGCATTGACATCGAACATGCACGAAATCATCTGATTAGCAGTCAATAGTGGAATCGTTAATAGATGCGAGGAAGGCCACCAATAATGGTGATGGTCTCCAAGATGCACAGTGCAATCTAACGAGTGTGAAAGATGTTTTTGTCGTCGAACACCCGTAGAATCGCTTAACCATGAGCCAATAATGAGAACCCCTGATCAAGCACAAGGAAACTTTCCACTAATGTCTACAAGTACCAAGGCACTAAATGTGTTTTTGGGTTATCTTCCTAGATAGAGTGTCGAAGCCGATAGGAAGAAACCTATTGAAAGGTAGGCAATAATGTGTCCTACATCAATCGACACGAAACGGGACAAGAATGATTTTGTTTTTTGAGGAATCTTTTGAGCATTTGGGTCTAAACAACAAAGGGCATGATGAAAGGATATGTTTGACCAGTTGATGGAGGAAACAAATGGGTAACCCTTGAAGAATAGAATTCTCAACAACGGTTTTCACCAGACAACACTAGACTCATGAACACTACAAAGCCTTAGGATACAAAGAGGCAATTACATCAGGGTATATAGGCCAAACTCATAGGATGGTAGTGTTCATATTGAGAGGCCGTCAAAAGGAAGGTTTATCTAAGGGAGTGCCATGTTCAAGGGCACGATAGCTGCCAAACCATGCTTTCTAATATGGAATACAGTTGTATTGTCCACTTTCCCAGTGTGATTAATTTTATGAGTCCAAACGGGTAAACTCATCGATCTTTTCATTTATAAAGAGTCTAAAAAGGACCGCAAAAAGAGTGACTCTTTTCCCTATCTAATTAGTTTAATGAATCTAGACAAGAAAACTCATTTATTTTTTCATGTTTTAAGAGTCTAAAAAGTATCGTAAAAAGAACGACTCTATATCTTGTCTATGTAATTTAAAGAGTCCAGACTAGACAAATTAGTGGTCTTTTCATATTTAGAGAGTCTGAAAAGATCGTAAAGAGAGACTCCATGGTAGTCCTTTTGTCATAGTTGTTCATTGGGTGCGACAAAAGGTTAATAGTATACCCAGATCAGTTACTTTTCTGTAAATCAATCTATTGAACTCGGATGAAGAGAAACCTATTTTCAATAGATGTCGACCTCATTTTGTTACGAGTATGAGGCGACGGACTAAACTCATTTTTCATTGTGAATTTTTAATGAGTCACAGGACAACAAACTCAATACCTTCATCAAAAATTTTAATGAGCCAAATGAAGAAAACTTAGGGTATCTTTTTCAATTTTGTGAGTGAGAAAAAGAGGGAAAAGAACTGCTCATTCCTTCTTCATAGATTTAACGAGCTCAAAGGAGGAGAAAAACTCAGGGATTTTTTGATTTAAGAGTGAGAAATGGTCCCAAAAAATAACATGCTCTTGCTACTGCAGTATATTTTTAATGAGCCCGGTAACAAAAACTCAGGATTTTTCAGTTTAATGAGAGAGAAAAGTACCTAAAATAATGCTTAGATCAGTTTTATAAAGTTTAATGAGCCTAAAGCCAAAGCTCGGGATTTTTTTTTTCAGTTTAAGGAGCGAGAAAAAAGTGCCTAAAAAGAAGGATCCCTTAGTCTTTTTCAGTTTAATGAGCTGGAAAAAGATCAAAAATGAGAAACTCAGAGCATCGTTGTATAGATTTAACGAGCGCAACGATGAAAACTAGAAGATGTTTCTTATATTTTAAAGAGCAATAAAATATCTCAAAAAGTGTTCTAATCTTTGTTGTAGTAGTTTAACGAGCCTAAAGAAGGAGACTCGAGGTTTTTCAAATTAACGAGTAAGAAAAATACCATAAAAAGAATGCTCGATCTTCTTCATGGTAGTTTAACGAGCCTGAAGAAGGAGACTCGAGGATTTTTTAGATTAACGAGCAAGAAAAATACCATAAAAGGAACACTCGATCTTCCCTGATCTCATGCTTGAAAATAGAAGGGTCTATGCCATGAATGTCCTCATAAGACCAAGGGAAAACCTCACAGAAGTCCCTAAATAGGTAGGTGAAGCTCACAATTTCCTCAGGATTGTGATTGGGTCCAATCTGTATGTTCCCATGATGCCTATCATGACAAAAGTATCGATGAGCAATGTTTTTGAAATATTGCCCCTATTTCCTTCTGCCTCCAAAGTTTGGAAGATCATATAGGGTGAGGAAACAATTTTTGGTATTTCAAGGGATAGGATTTGAAGAGGCATCATGTCTGAATCAAATATCGAAACTTGATGGTGTGAATCCTCCCAAGGTCACTCTTCTAAACCCGTGATCTCTCTAATAGCTTTGTCCATAGGTAGGACTTGATTGAGTGGATTGAAAGAAGGAGCGGTTATGGGAGGGGTAGTGGTACCATTAGCCGAAACCAAAGTGACCAGAGATTCAGATGCAAATTGAAGGGCTTGGTAGGCCAGTTCAGCTAGTGACAGTGGCATTTGGTCTCCGTATGTGTCAAGGTATAAAGGATCAATTAGGATCCATGGATTGGTCTATTCATTAGGAATAGATGAAACAATATTGACCGTTTTTGAAACCTTCGGCAGCTGAAGAGGGAAACAACCCATGAGGGAAGAAGTCTTCAATAGACTAGTACCAATATTGACATAAGAGTCAGGCACACCACCTACTAGGGTTATGGAGCTTCTCAGTAATGGCGAATAATCAGGGGTGTAGAAAGACAACTGATCTACTATAACGACCTTTCCATCCAATGGGAATTGGATGATGCGAAAGACAGTAGATACTATGGCCGTCATGTCATATGTCCAACTTTGACCCAGCAAGAGATTATAGTTGAGTTTTTTGTCTACGACTTCTAATTCCACCATTACGGTTTTCCCATGCAAAGTGATGGGGAAACTAGCTAGGTATCCTTTTGGGATAAAGGTGTGGCCGTCAAAAGCTTCAAGGGAGTTCGGTAGCTGGGATAGGGTTGGAGAACTCAGGGCGAGCCAACATGAAGCTGACATGGCACAAGTAGAAGCACCTTTGTCGATGATAGTTCTCTATATATGTTTACCTTTCAAAGTTATATGCACTTGGAATGCAAGCTGGTGCGAAACGGGAGGTTTACACTTGTCAATGTCGAAAATAGTAAGCATGGAATCCTTTGGGTCGATACCACCAATAGCTGAAAGAAAAGCTTTCCGTTGTGTTGGGC
Organism: Pinus taeda; assembly: GCA_000404065.3. Taxonomy (NCBI): domain Eukaryota; kingdom Viridiplantae; phylum Streptophyta; class Pinopsida; order Pinales; family Pinaceae; genus Pinus; species Pinus taeda. The sequence goes on along the minus strand of APFE031012274.1, from coordinate 118,082 downwards.
ATGTTTGTAATACTTTGAGAATCGACATAGCCGATGATGCTTGTGCCAAATCTTCTACAATGTTGTAGTTTTGGGTGGCACCTGCAGATGTATTGTGCATTGTGCGTCGAAGTTCCCCTTTTGGGGGTCGAATTACAAGGTCCACAACCAACCTTTTGATATGCAAATCGTTTGGCGGTGGTGGGTTTTGACTTGAGGATGGTTCTACTACAGGAGCAACAGGAGCTCCATAAGGTTTGGCTCTTGTGGTGAGTTCTACCATTTCAAAAGTGAAAATGGTAGAAGATCCTTCACCAGCTGAAGGATGTCGTGAACCATCATTGCCCCCTTGTGAGGGTTGTGGTTGGTTTGCAATAAGGTTTTGCTGCTACTGAGTAGGAAAAGGGTTATTCAGGACAGCGGTGGTCCTACCAGTATCCTTTCTAGCAATGTATTCTCTGCATTCCTAAAGATGTGGACAACGCTAAGTCATGTGGTCTTTAGAACAGAGTTTGCAAGGAAATGCGGTCGGTTTATCCTTTCCAGCATCAGTAGGTGCAACAACCTTCTGTTTTAGGTTTGGCTACTTTATTGGCTACTCTTCAGAAGGATCAGTCTTTTTCTTATTCTTCTTTTTCTTACTGCCGAGATTTTATGTAGACTGCACATAGTTTATCTCAGTGGTAGGAAGAGTAGTCAATTTGGTAGTAGTGGAAGCATTGGGGTTTCCAGGGGCATTGGGGATTATGTCGTAAAGAATGACAGACTATGAATATATCAAATCTAAGTGCTAGGCATGATGTATGGATTGGTCTTCTGTGACTGCACCACGTAGAGTGACATCTCGAGCAATTTGCGGAAGTAAGGACCTGGAAAACCAATCTGTTAAGAGAAAGTCTAGGAGGGGAGCTTTGACTAACCTCTACCTATGTCTCCATTCATGTATATGATCAGAGATGCGGGTGGTGGTATCTTGATGAAATGAAGCAAGGAGCTCTATCCCAGTCTTATAGTGGATGGGTAGCTAGAAGTGCTTTAGGAATTCCATCACTAAAGTGTCAAAGGTGTTTACTGATGCATGTTGTAACTCAATATACCATTTCGTTGCGTTTCCAGTGAGGGTGTGAAGAAAAAGACGTAACTGAGCACTATCATCCACCATAGAGTTTGAAACACACCAAAGATGGTAGGTGGTGATATGGGTGCCTAGATCCTCCCCTTTTTTCCATCGAACTTTGGGATGTCCATTGGTATCTTATGTGGGATCAGCAGCCATTGTAAGTTGTGATAGATAGGGTCATTTGTCAACTTGTATAAGTGGGGTATATCCAATTTTGCCAAGAAAGGCAGAGAGTTAGGTGCCCCTGACTCAGGCCATGGTGATGACGGATGACTTGAGGAGATTTGCACTCCTCCCATCGCGCGGTTCCCCATATTATCCATGGGTTACGTGGTGTAGTATTTTCTTTGAGGTATGTGTTTTAGAGTGGATTTCCATGAGGATTTTGATACTCAGGTATGAAATTGCCCCCAATATAAGCGGTGCCCCCTTGACTCATTTGAAGATGTGAGTAGGGTGCCCCTATGGACTGGTTGGGAACCCCTTGAGGATTCCCGCCCGACACAGAACTAACCATTTATCCTTGACTGACAGAGGGAATGCTCATCTCGATTAGTGACTGACCATGCATGCCTGAGGACGGAGGGGGAACTGTTACGTTCCTTACCGGCATGTGCATATTGGGAACCCCCCAGGTATATGAATCCAGGGGTTTGAACTGTACATTGGCGGCCAACCATGTTGTTGGTAAATGGGAACCATGCCCATAGTGCCACATTGAGTGTTATAGGGAGCACTGTATGTGGCACTTGTCAAAGGTATGCAATTTGGCACCATAGGAGCGGAACCTGGCATCTGCTGGGTTCCACTCAGAGAGGGTGTCATGCGAGTGGTAGTACTTGGGAAAAACGAGATAGCGGGATTAACCATTACCAATGTTGTGATGACTATCGACTGGGGGAGTGGTGAAGGTCCAAAAGTGTCCCTAAAGTTCGACAACTTGTGAGTCATTGACTGGATAGATAGAAATGTTCCAACTACCGAAGAAGGAAGTACAGGTACCATGGGAGCCAAGATAGGTTCCAATGGATTTGTGAGCGGAGGGTTAAAGGGAGGACAAAATCCTTCGATAATGAAATCCTCCGGCAAACTTGAATCGTCGGTTGTCCAAGTAGATCCCCTGTGAGATCTAGGAGATTGATCCCCTTAAGATGGGGAATTCGGTTTCGTGGAACTCGGCGGATCTTCCACAATGAGTAGAGGAAGTCCTAACAATCATCTGGAGTGATGATGAGGGCCAAATGTAGCCACGGTGACCATTAATTTTTATCAATAAATTTTATCATGATATTCTTTAAATTCTCAAATGATAGCACTCAGGTACCTAAAAAACTATAAAAAATACACTAAATGGATCAATCAGCAAATAGAGTGAAATTACCTCGTCTGATAAGCACTGATCACCGGAGATGAAACCCAGTATCTCAATGAATAATAGAGAAGGATGGCCAAATGTACAGTTGCGGTTACCCTAGAGCTTTGCCTGAACCTCAGATTGAGGGGCCAAGTACTCTCATGAAGACGAGCACCCTCCCAAGAATTGAAGACAGAGTAGATATGTCCATGTTAGGTACCAGGACAACCTGTCCCAGTCACCGTGTGTAAGTCCCTATACGTTTGGCCACTAGATATAGCTCAGATCACAGAAACCACTGGGGGGGACATAGTCACAGACAACATGCTGTGTGGGAAGGATACTTTGAGTCCCCGACTCAGTTCCAAAATCCTCGAAGGGATCCCCAATACACAGAATTCCTAAAGGATTTGTAAGAGAAGGTTGGCTACCTTCAATTACAATCCGATGTTGTCTCGTATTTCACTTTGCTTTTACTGGAGTGCTCCCAGTAGTATGAGTGCGGAAGGAATTGTTCGCTCGTTAATGACACTAATTTTGGATTTCGACCTTGGGTATTTCACTCACATGTTTATCCAAAGATCCTAGCCTAGCTAATGCTGGTTTTCTCAAAAGAGTTATTGTCTTCGGTAGGGGAGTTGATGTATGAAATATGGTGAGACTCTTGACTCAGTAAATCATGCAAAAACAATGCTCTGAAAAAAATAAAATAAAAAAATAAAAAAATAAAAAATAAAAAATAAAAATCAATTTAATGCAAACAAGTTGTATTCTACATATTCATATTTTTCACGTATTCATAGTTTCTTCCATGCCTCTATAGTCTTTCAAAACATGCATAACCAAAAGATTCTTTTCCAATGTTTCGTAACAACTACTTGTAACCAAAATGAAGCAACTTATAACTATTTAAACAGAAGGATGAATACAAATTGTTAATCTTTCTTTCAAAAAAATGTTTTTAAGAGAGAAAAACCAAAACTTTTTCCTAAAAATAAATTTCTAGGACACTAATTTTGCTGACACAATACATTTACAGATCTTATTTCAGCCCATGATAATATTTCCTATCCCTTTTGGTCCATAGGCACTGCTGAAAATCAAGGTAATGGGATACTAGCGCTCTATAACAGTGGCTACAAAGAGTTAGTAGGCCCACTAACACTCCCTGTGAATAGGCATAGTGATTTATAAATCTTTGTGTAGCCTGCTAACCTACGTTAGTGTGGGAAATCTCTTAAAAAGAGGGTTTCTAAGATTAGATTCTAAGATGAATGTACACAAGTAAGATGCAGCAAGATATTTGGTGGATCAAAAAATGATTACAGAAGACTAGGGAGCTCTTAGAAGGAAGAGAGAACCGAGAAGAGTCTGGGTAAACCAGGAACTAGATGTCTAGTACCTAGTGGAGTTGCCAATTCTGCTATGGGGTAAAATTCACGATGTATGGAGAATGAAAACTACCCTCAAAGGCCTTCCTAGGACCTTTGACAGACTGTAAGATTATCTGCAGATGCTATCAAGTTATACACATGTTCATATACAAATATCAGTTAATGAAGTATGGAAAGAATATTACCTCAAGTCTCCTTCTAGATTTGTTTGGAGATCAGAATGCAGCTGAGAGGAAATCCCTCAAAGCTAGCTCCAAATCAATCTTTGCATAAAGGAAAGGCAAACACAATCACAACATACAACCTTGAAAACCAATATATGAATACACAATGAACATATATTTGCATACAACTAAACCACTCATCTAAACAATTATCGAATGAACAACTTAACGAACAATGTTATCGACACCAGGGAGTAGGGAACACAACTGTAGTTCTATATTAATAACGGAAGAGTGATTACAACCATCTATTGTATCAGTCTTCTGTTGCCCCTTCTACTTCTCTCTCTCTCTCTCTCTCTCTCTCTCTCTCTCTCTCTCTCTCTCTCTCACTTATTCAAGTATGTGATAGTTCACAACAGCTTAGTAGGCTATCCTTTCAAATTCTCTAACCCTTTTCACAATGACCCTCTCATTGCTTATATAGCAATCGAGTTAGGGTTTCCAAGTTCCTCATAGAGTTCACTACGAAAAAAGCAATGAAATTTCCCTTCTTTTTAGTTCTTTCCCATTTGCCTCCTTTTTCAGATTAGAATTTCTCCAAATAATTTGATTTTTGGATGTTTCCTTCCATTTCTTGAGCAAATTTAGGGACAAATATCTAGATATTTGTGAGTCAATTCATTGGTTTGACCCTTGAAACTTCAATTAGTTTCACTAACGCTACCCCTAGTCTAACAACTTGAGTTAGTAGGGTCACTAACACACCCTTAGGTTTGGTAACAAGCTTTATAAAGCAGGCTTTCAATGTGCAACCAGTGTTAATGTGGAATGAAGGCTTGCAATTGTGGTCTTTGCTTCAGTCATCATGTCTTTCTCCTCTGAGTTGATGTGGAGGTCATTTTGTTGTATAACAACAAGGTCCTCCTTGCAAGACTGTATCAGCTGATCATCACCTGCCAAAACCAAATCGTCGACAGAAAGAACAATGATCAATGGTTTACCTTCTACCATGATGTGGTAAAGGTTCGCATCTTCTTTACTCTTGGTGAAGCCCAAACCGGTGAAATAGTTGTCAATCCTAGTTTACCAAGCATGGGGTGCTTACTTCAACCCATACAGAGCCCTCTTGAGTCTACACACATGCGACTCACGATCAAAGGTTTCAAAACCTTCTGGCTGCTCAATGTACACCTCCTCCTCAATCTTCCCATTAAGGAATGTTGTCTTCACATCCATCTGGTGGATCTTCCACCCCATCTAATCTGACAATGACAATATTGATCTAATCGATGAGTACCTTGCTATGGGAGCAAAAGTCTCATCGTAGTCGATCCCCTTGACCTATGAGAAACCTTGGGAAATAAACCTTGCCTTATGTTTCTCAACACTGCCATCAGTTGTCTGCTTTACCTTGTAAAGCCATCTAGAACTCACCACTAACTTTCCCTAAGGCCTTGGGACAACATCCCACACACTATTCTGAATGATAAAGTCGTACTCCTATACCATTACATCAACATAGACTAGTTGTTGCACTGCCTCCTCGAATGAAGAAGGTTTCATATCTACACACTCCCCAACCAAGGCCATGTACCTAGTGTACAACTTGGGTGACCTCCTCTATCTGCACTGAGAAGATGGTTGTCCCACATCCTCCCGCGCATCTAGCATTAACTTGCCAGCTTCCCTTGAGCATTTCTACCCATCTCTGGAAGTCTCAGCATGCCTGGATGTATCCACTCCCGGATCCTCTACATGTAGCTACTCCGCATAAATATGAGGCTCCTCCTCCTTAGGAACTGAAGGTTCCTCATCTGCATGCAACTTGAGCTCCCTCTCAAGTGACACTCGCATGGCTTTCTACTCACCAAACTTCAGATCCCTGCGTACCGTAGTCCTCTGAGTGGAAGTCAGGCACACCCGATAGTTGTCGGGTGTATCCATGTACCCCACAAGTATTCCCAACTCAGCTGCTGGGTCTAGCTTCTTCCTAGCATCTTTGGTCACATGACAGTAAATTGATGATCCAATGATTCAGAAGTGACTTACATTAGGTCACTTCCTGGAACAGGCCTCCATAGGTGTCTTCATTCCCAGTATACAGTGCGGGCTTTTGTTCTACAAGTATATTGTTGTATTGCATGCCTCAGCCCACAAATATAGTGTTGGGCTTTAGTCAGGCTACATCACTCGAGTTGCTCCCACAATTGATTTGTTCTTCCTTTTGGCCACCCCATTCTATTGTGCATTATGGGGTGCCGTTAATTCCCATTTAATTCCTTCCGCAGCGCAGAAGTCTTTAAACTATTGGGAGACATACTCTCCACCATTGTTACTACGCAAGGCTTTTATTTTATTTCCAGATTCTTTCCCTACCAAGGATTTAAACTCACAAAACCTAAAGAAGGTCTGATCCTTATTTTGCGTAAAGTAGATCCAGCATCTATGAGAAAAATCATCAATAAAAATAACATAGTATTTTTGTTTAGCGGTGGAGGCTGTAGAGAAGGGTCCACAAACATCTAAGTGAACTCACTCCAGGATTGCTCCAGCTCTACTTTCTTGATCTGTAAAGCAATATTTCACATACTTACCCAAGGTACAACCTTTGCATGTAGTCGCCTACTCAAGCTTTCCCTTGGGTAATCCGGTAGAAATCTAGTGCATGATCTTTAGGGCTCCATGGTGCATGTGGCCCAGTCTTCTACGCCATAGCTCGCCAACATCTTGGCTTTGCACCATCTCAACATTGGAACTCAAAGAAGCACAGTTGTCTACCTCCAACTTGTAGAGATTATTGACTTGAATCCCTATTCAGTTTGTCTTTCTAGTACATATATGCCTCAAGAATACCTTTCCTTTAGTAAATACTACATCATAGCCTTTATCTTCTAGCCTAGCAACAGACACAAGATTCTTCTTCAGACCTAGTACATACTTTACATCAATCAGGGTGAGGGGAGCTCCATGCTCCCTCTGAAACATAACCGTACCTTCACCTAAAACACGGTACTTTCCATCATCACCCATCTCGATCCACATCTGGAGATCCTTCTCCTCCAAGGTACTAAAAATATTCTTGACACCTAACATGTGGAATGAAGCTCCACTGTCCAGGTACCACACACATCCCACCATGGATGAAACCATCCATGCGATAAGTGAGAAATCCAGCTCAAACTGTGAGGCTAGTGCCTCACCGTAAGATCCCTTCTAGGAACCCTTCTTGGATTTCTTCTGTGGACAATTTGTAGAATAATGGCCCACTTCATGACAATGAAAGCATTGCACTTTTGATTTGTCAATCTTCGCCCCACCATGGGAAGAACCACATTGGGATGGGATGCCTTCCCTTTCCCTTTCCTCACCTTACTTGCTAAGGCTAGATTTTCCTCATCATCTTGCTTTGATGAGGATCCATCTCTCGTGCTTCTTCTTATTTCCTCCTGCATCAGATCTGACCAAAGTCGTTCCCAATTTGGTAGTTTTTCTCTTCCATTAACCAAGTCTTGGTAGCTATGCTAGCTCTTAGGAAGACCGAGGAATGCAATAATCACCATGTCATCATCAGCGGTCATGATCCCTACACTTCCAAGCTCATCCGTGCAAGTGGTGAGCTTGTTCAGATATGTAGAGATCATGTTTCCCTTTTCACACTTGATCTTACGAAGCTTGTTTTTCAGTGCCAGCTTCCTCTAATTGTTACTATTCTGAAGTAGATCTTTCAATGTTTTCCACATCAAAAATAGTATATCTTTCACATGGAGGCTCAAGACAATGTGGCCTCTAACTCCCTCCAGGAGGATTCTCCTTGCTTTAGCCACACATTTCTTCCATTCTGCCAGTTGAGTAGCATCAGTCGACTTGGGGATTTCTTAAGAAATGAAGTCCTTTAGATTATTATCCTCTAATGCTTCCTCCATGTGATCCTTCCAGGCTATATAATTCAAGTTGCCATCAAGGGCATACTCGAGTCTTAAACAGTTGAACACCATTGGTGAAATTGAGATGTGATAAGAACTCGATTTCTATATTCAAGAAACACAAACTTCAAACTTCTCCTTCTTTTATACTGTTCTTCACCTTGATCACCTTTGCTCTGATATGATGTAGAAATTCCTACTATAGATCAACATATTATGAAATATACCAAAACAAAATACAAGATCTACTTCTACAACACTTTGCGAAAGCTTAATAGAATTGAGAAAGATCAAGGGAACACATATAACTGAGAATGAGAAATCAATCACACATAACACAGAAGAAATAACCTGGGGAAAGCCTCAGCCTAAAACCACAATCTCTTTATTTTCGTACAAGTGGAAATCTTGTTCAAGTTACAAAAGAATCATCTCTCAAGCTATCCTGCTCTCTCTACAATCAAACAATACAACTCACAGACTGAATAGACATAGTATATGTCCCCCACAAGTCATCCAAACCTCCTATTTCCTAGCACAATTTTTCTTGGGGTCTAGTGAAGCCACATGTGTAAATTGGCCTCCTCAACTCACAAAACCTGAAGAAGTAACTACGCAATCCTCAAGGAAATAATTCCTTCCACATGCAAGGAATATTCACAATGGAATATTCTAGCAACTGATAGTACTCTGCCCCTCTATCTGATCTTAACTGGGTCTCTATTTGAACTGACATGCATGAGTTATTTATGAGAGAATACTCAGTTATCTGAAGTGCAGAAGTTACATGCATGCAAGCATTAACTAACTGAACTTACATTAATTCAACAAATTGTTTGAATTAGTCTAACTAGAATTGACTCAGTTAACTTAACCAACTAATTACAACTCATCCTTATCTCTTTAACCGATGGATAAATTCCTCAACTAATGGAGTAATTATTGCATGTCCTCACATAGACTTCATGTTTGATTTTCCTTAACTAATTAACTGAAGATGAATTAATTAATTATTTTACAGACAGCTACTAAGATCAAATTCGAATTTTAGTTCACTATTTTAGTTCAAGGACTAACTAAAATAGGAAGGTATCCCGAAATGTTATTTATAGAATTCTATTTTTAGCACTTCCATTTTTTTCATTCCTTGTTGCTATGTTCCACATTGGATGAGATTCTATTTATAGTAGTGCTATTTTTATCATTTCTTGTTGATATTTTCAACAAACAGCACCTATAGCAATATCTGATGCATCTGTAGATATGTGAAACGAAAGTTCATAATTAGGTCCTCACAAGACCAGAGCTACTGATACACAACATTTCAGCTTTAAGAATGCTTGGTCACACTTTCCCGTCCATAAGAAATCAACGTCCTTCATGAGAAAGGAAAATAATGGCGATGCAATTCTTGAAAAATAATCTATAAATCTTCTATAATACCCTACATGCCCCAAGAAACTACGTACCTCTTTTTGTGTTTTGGGGGTTGGGCTTTTTAGAATTACCTCTATTTTTTCACAGTCTAACTTCATTCTATCAGCAAAAAATTAATTTCCAAGAATGATCCCTTCAGTCATCATCATGTGACATTTCTCAGTGCTCAAGGCAAAATTAGTCTGTACTCATTGCTATAACACTTTTTCGAGATTGACTAATGCTATTTCAAAAGAATCTCCATAAGGTGTGAAATCGTCCATGAAGATTTCCAGATGTCATTCAATAAGTCAGAAAAAAATTCCCAGTATTTCCCTTTGAAAGGTTGCTAGCACATTACAAAGCCCAAAAGGTAGCACTCTCTAAGCGTAGGTTCCCCAAGGAAAGGTAAAGGATGTTTTATCCTGGTCTTTTGGGGAAATATGTATCTGATTGTAACCACTAAATCCATCCAAAAATGAAAAGAATTTATTTCCAAGAGAGAGTATCAAGGACCTAATCTATAAATGGTAATGGAAAATGGTCCTTCTAAGTGCCCTTGTTGAGTTCTCTATAATCAACACAAACTCTCCACTTTCCATTCTTTTTAGGATTGATGACAAGCTCTTAAAATTGGAAACTAGGTCAAAGCTCCATGTTGATAACCTTATTTATGGCTTCTGATATTTTTCCTAGATTCCTCTCATGGATAGGTGTAGGATTTATCTAAAGATCATCCTATTCTGATACATATTTGTGGAGATATGAATTTATTTTGATTATGGACAAATTGTCAAGGTCGGCCATCAAACTTATGTAGGCTTAGAAGCCCAACAATCACGTCTATTCACAGTAAATGTTTGCATATAAATACAAGAAGACTCCTCCTCGTTTGGACAATTCATTCACTCATCTTCTTTCTCTCTCTCCTACGCATAAAAGGAGCCTCTCTCTCTCTCTCACGTGTGGCTGAAAGGAAGACATCCTAGGGCAAGGAAGATGAAGAAAGAAGGATACTAAGACAACAGATCATCTCTTTGACTAGTGTTAACCAAGCATTGACCATCCAGAAGTGTGGATTGGGTGTGGTTGCCTCTCCTAGGCAGGCTACAATTTTTGGCATGAAAATCGAGGTGATTTGACCTCTAGTTTGACCGTTGTTGACTGCCCTAGTTTAGGGCTGCAAGTTGACTTCATAAATATGCAAATGTACTGAACATTTTGGGTTGTTTAAGATCTGTTTCTTCAGGCTGTTTGAGGAAAAGTTGACCGGAAATTGACGAAGTATTTTAGAGGTCAATTTCAACTAGTTTGACCAAGTTTGACTTTGTTGATCTAGGGTTTGTTGCTGCTGATATAAAATTATAGAATTCAAATTTTGTACTAATTCTTTCTGCTAAACTATTGAAGATAAAAAAGGATTTGATCGAACGGTTTCCCCACATTGGGGTTTGTCCCTAGCTAGCCACCACATCTTGTGTCTCTTGTCTTGGCTTGTTTTCTGTCGATCATTTAATGTTCTATCTGCACTTTACTTAATGTATATGTGATTGCTAATCTCTGGATAATAAGAAAAAAAATAAGTAAACTACTCTAAGCATAGAACATACCATAATTTAACATGGTATCAGAGTTGAGGTGAAGACAAAGCCCAAGCAAGAGCAAGAGCAAGAGCAATCACCGAAGAGAGGGTTGGAAAGGCTATCTGAAATAAATCATCAGGTCATCAACACACTTCCTTGCTAAAGACAAACTCCGTGATAAGTGTGATTATCACGGATGGCAGATGTCTCTCAATCTAACATTAGAAGAACAGGAAGTGTTGGACCGTGTGAGAGGTGGAACTGTTGAGCCTCCATCAAATGCGTCCACTGCTACTAGGAACAAATGGACCAAGGGAGAATTCAAAGCAAGGAAGATCATCTGGGACTCTATTGACAAGTGCTTGGTGGCCTATGTTTCCGAGCTGAACACCTCTAAGGAAATCTATGATAGACTAATGCATTCAAGAAGAAACAAGGATGGAAGAGCAAGAAATGCCCATACTTAAAGGTCATCCCTCTACCTTTTCTTCTCATACTAAAAGAAGAAACAATTCTGGGCTAAATTCAAAGGTAAGGCTGGACCAAAGGACAAAAGAAAAGGATGTTACAATTGCAATAAAACTGGTGACTATGCAGAGGAGCGCCTTAATATGTTAATCATATGATTATGAATCTTTGATTAATTCTTTAATTTGTAGTAATTCACATTCTAGAAAGTTGATATGTGTAGACAGGTAATCATATGATTATGAAGCCTTGATTAATTCTTTAATTTGTAGTAATTCACATTCTAGAAAGTTGATATGTGTAGACAGGTAACGTATAAGGAGGTGTAAAAAAGAGGGAAGAAAGGTTTTATCACACCCACCATTCTTTTGTACATCCTTTCAATCTTTTGGAATGGATATTAGTTACGGAACCATGTTTATGTGTGCATTCATTGAATAAATGTTGAAAATACTATTTTATATTACCAATATATTTGTTAAAAAGAATTAATAATCACTATACAATGTGTTCTCTATAGAGTAAATTTTATTAAGCATTGAAATGATTTCCTAATTATGCATCAATTCACTAAGTAAATTCTTCTGTTAACCAGAAAGGGAAAAAGAGAAATAAGTAAATTAAATTAAGGAAATATTTTAAAATCAAAGAATTTTTATTTAGTTTCCAAAAAGATGGGGAAATTAAGGTTTTACACCCAGAGAAGGGAAATGACTAAATCAGTGGCAATCTACATTGACATAGGGTATATCCAACAAATTAAAGAGAGGTATATAGATACATGCTACCCATGGGAAGTATTTATTTATAAAATTTGATAATATGATATTCTTTTGTTTCGAAACTCAATAACGAGGTAAGGTGCAATGCTTCTATGCTCTAGCTACTTACTTACTTAATTTCTTCAAGGTTTTTCTAGTATTTTTTGTTAGTATTTATTGGTTTTCTATAACTTTCCTTTTGCAATTTGTGACTATTCATTTAGATAATTTCTTTTGGGACTGGGTCCTCATTCATTGTAGTACAAATGTAGGTGGGATGTTGTTATTCTCAGCTAAGTTATTGTTCTATATAATGTAAAAGGTTTTTTTAGTCTATCCCATCCATACAATTATTGTATTCAACACTTTTTTTCTTCCTAGTTAAATAAAGGATTCCATGTGAACAAGGACAGGTAAGGTGTGAAGTTGGTGAATGAAGAGAGTCAAGTCAACGTCACCTGGAGAGCATTGGTAAGGGGGAGGCAATAGATATCATACCTCTCAACAGGATTGATTCTTACAACCCTACATGTGATCAAAAATACTTTCGTAATGAGCTTGCATATTATTGTCGCCATTTCACTTTTATTTCTTAAAAAAAATAGAAAAAAAAAAACAAAAGGAAAAGAAGAAAAATATATATAGATACATAAAAAAAATCAGACAAAAAAAGAGAAGCACAAATATGGGACTCTTTAAGTTTATATCTTGTAAATATTTAATATGTTTGTGGTAAGCCTAATGTTAGAAGCTTGAAATTTTTGGAAAATTTCATATGTATTTTTAAGAAATGGAGTGGGCCAATGCACACATACATGAAGTGGAGGAAGAAGCGTTTAAAAGGTGTGCAACTATAAAAGTGCATCACCATGACTTAAATGAAGGGTGAGCTCAATACATAGTTTGACATAACAAAACAAATGAACATTATGTCAAAGGGTTCCCCCGAGGGGTGGTTTTCAAAGCTAACCATCGTGGAGATTTACGGTTGTGATCTACCCCGAGACCACACCAAAATGAAACCACTTATCGTGCAAGGTGCCCCCAATGAAGGTAATTGGATTCTATAAAGCCGACTGAGCGGCGAAAAGAAAGCATGAGAAAGTGAGCGGGTTATCCCTCCACTTCATTTCTACACATCACCAACCTCCCTCCATCTCATCCCTTCATATTGTTACATCATCTAATACATCATACCACCATGTCACTTTTCATATTTCTTTGTTTGTATTGTCATAACTTCAACTTTTTACACTTTATCATCAAAAAGACCCCATTCTCCCACTTTTATTTCATTACATTCTTTTTTTTTACTCTGGAAGCTACTCTCAATTACAATGATTCTGACACCAACTGCTACCGAGGATCCTAGGTACTAAATTTTTCTTTCCACCTTTAATTGCTTCAAGTACAAATTTAAAAATGGCTAAAAAGGTTTCCTTGTATATTTTAGATACTCACATACCCTTAATGTACATGGAAAAAGGATATTTTTTATCTGGTTTGTCATTTAAATTTAATGGAAGTCCATGAAAGTTTGTTGGTCAGTCAAGTTGAGTCTGAAATCTTCCTATGGGTGGTTAAGTTCAGCCTGTGTGCTGCAATTATTCCTCGTACATACTCTTTCCTTGAAATTATTAGCTAGATTACCTCGTCTTTATATCCCTAGAGATTCTATGTTATGAATTCAATCAAGGAAAACATTTTGCAAGTATTTTCCTTATTAATTCATCAGGACTTAAATTTTCCATAATCTAACAATTACATAAAATTCACTAATGAATATCTCTTGTCTGTATACCAAATCCTTTCTGCAGAAGATAAAAGCAAGTTGTTTGGTGTTATTTTACCTCCAAATGTTGTGCTTCCACCAGAGTCTGCAGAGTTCCCCATATCCCATTTTTTTTAGAATGTTAGGTCAATTTTGTCTATGATTATGGATGTTTTGGGAAGGGATGATACCTCAATCATTGACTGTCAAGATTTAAGGTTTTTCCATCTGATGATGCAACCTAATGTTTTTCTAGAAATTCCTACTCATTGGGAGCAGTTTATTAACTCTCAATTCCTTAATTTCAACATTTGTGGACGTTTTAGGTTCCCTTCATTGATGGTATACCTCTTTCTATATGCACCTGTAGACCAGTTCATGGATCTAGGTCTAAATATTGTTGATACAAACAAACAAAAGAAAAGAGTGGTGAATCGGACTGTGTAGTCAGGTGCAAAGAAAATAATGAAGGTTTCTCTTACTACATTGTTTTATTTATGTTAATAGTATACAAAATTGTAAATAACACAGTTGCACCTAAATTTTTTCCAAAGGTTCAATCTCTATTACAATTGAGAGAAGACTTGAAGGTTGGTGACTCATTTATGTTTGAAGAATATGTGGAGATAAGGTTTTATAGTGAAAAGGTCCCACCATATAAGCTTCCTATTGTTGTGCCTATGAGAATTTTTCATTAGAATTTATGAGGCAGAGTTTAAATGTGGATCAAGTCGACTTTCTCCCAATCAGAAAGGGGTTTTTATTCAAATTTCCACTAACTCTGTGCCCCTTCATTGTAAATAAGAAACAAGCAATAAAGGAGATTGAGAAAATGTTCCAGGCAATAAATTTCCAATAAGGAGATAAGTGGCACTATGTTCCTCACTAGGTTATTTCTAAGAGGATGTTAGAAATATCATGTGCCCCATTTATTCATGAATCAAGACCAAAAATTAAGAAATTAGAAAATTACAACATGGTAGAGACATGACAAACCATGGATGTAGAAATGCCTCTTCCTACTAAGAAGGTACTAAAGAGAAGTGTTATCGATATTATAGACCTTGATTGGGACAGTAATTAGAGTAGAAAAAAAAACAAACAAACAAACAAAAACAAAAACAAAAACAAAAAAAATACTAAAGAAGGAAAAATTAGATTTGCACAAGTTATAGAGAGGTCTTCAAATGAGGTTGGATTCCAGCTGCAATTGAGAGTGATAAGGTGTGCACCCTCATATCCAATTCCCAATGAAAATGAACAATATTCCTTGAATGTTTTGAAGGATAACTTTGAGCAAATTGAAGAGAGGAATGTTAAAATGAAGAAAAATGTCATCGCACAATTGGAACCCAGGCAATCTATGTCTCTTAGACTAGCCTCCTCTCAACCATGGATCTGGAGAGGAACCAGTTGAAACTTTATTTCACTAAACCTGTCTCCCATTCTATTTCTTCTAGTGTGTATTTCAGAATTGTCAATATCTCTATCAATACCAAAGATATCCCATTGTTAGATAAAATAAACTTGAATAGGAAAACAAGGGAACTAATTTATAGTGACCTCAACAAAACCTCCCTAGCAGCAAGTAAGGAAGAAGCTCTACTGGGAAAAGTGATAAATCACTTGAAACTTGAAAAGGAAAATTCAATAGCTCTTCATATGAAAAATGAAGAGTTCAAGAAATTATTTATAAACCTCATGGTGAATCCAGAGGACAAAGCAGTTGTTCAAACTTTAATTCATGATGCATAATTTGGGACTCACTCGTTGAGGAGAAAGTTAAAACTACATGTAGTAGAACATGTTCAAACCCTAGAGCTAGCCCAGGCAAAAAAGAAAAAAGAGATCTCAACAAATGAAGTGCTAAAAGAAATCAATAACTTGCATCTCTTAAGGCACAAAATGTAGATTTGTTACAGAAAATAGAAAAGAATGTATGTACAATTGTGGTATAGCCTAATTCAAAAGAGAATTTGAAACATAAAGGGATACAATTAAACATGGAAAAGGAGACTACAAACAAGAATAATACAAATTACCAGTCATCATGTGATGAGATCAAAGAATTGAAAGAAAAGCTAAAATGAAACATGTCCCTAATCTAAGTAGGAGGAATTATATGGTGAGATATAATTCATCATATCAGAGTTGCATGGGACCATATGATTTTCATAATTGAAGAGAAAGTTATTATCAAAGCCTCTGAAGTTATTATTCATACAGATAAGGATCAGGTACAGGAGGGAGCACATCAAGAAAAAATATAATCAATTACTTGAATACCAAATCCTCCCAGGAACTCAAAGCGGTCAATACTGTAGACATAATAGTTATGGTGTTGGAAATAAATAAAATGGTTGAAAGAAACTTGTATATAAAACAGGTAGAAAACAAGATTGAGGAGGTCAAAGAGACTATAACATCTTTCAATTCTAACTTTGAAAGGAGGATCAGAGTAGCGTTGCCAATATGTTACGATCAGCAAGGGGACCTTCTCTCCTGGGAACAGTATGAAATGATGTTGGTGTTAGAAATAATATTGAGAGCGGGGGTGAATCAGTAGTATCAAACTAATAATTTTTCATTTCCATAATCATATTCATATACGCTACTTCAGTTAAGGGAACTCGCGTGTACACGCAACTGTGTTAAGTGTAACTAGTGTATATCCAGCAAACTTATGATTTAGTTAATTCTTCATATATTGATCTTTAATCAGTGCATCAGAACCATACAAATAGTAACCAGGTGCAATAAAAATAGAACAAATCATCACACATAAGAAACACACATGAACACCAAGATATAAGGTGGAAACCCAATGTGCGTGAAAACCACCTGCTGCAATCGTCTCTATCTTCTTTTAATACTAAGAGAATTATGTTTACAATTTTTGTTCTAGTGCAGTCTTATACCAGTACGCAGGCTTCTACCTATAGAAGACTACAACCTTCTCTCGTTCTCCAGCTTCTACTAGAAGGGAGCTACAACCCCCTAGCTCTTGTACTAGCTGATATGTTTCCTAGTATGTAAGTGCAGGCCTACAGAAGGCTACAACCTTCTCTTTTCTTCGAGGGACCAAGTTCCATTAATTTTCAAACTCGATCCATCAACAACATCATTCAATCATCAAATATATTTGCATCAACCAAACTACTTTTGAACCAACCACAATCGAATCAATCAATCACTTTGATCATTCAGAATGCTGTCACTAGAACACAATAACCAATAACCCAGAACAGTGCAACAACAAACAGAAGAAACTAAAACATATTTTATAAGGTATATTCTACATCCATGTGTCGAACTTACGTGCATATGCACTTTCCTCAAGGTGAACCTGCGTACGGATCTTCAAATCAAATTTATGATGTATACGCTATTTCGATATGCAGAACCTACATGTGTATGCACCTTTTCTAAGGTGAACCTATGTACAGATCTATAAATGATGATTTAAATATTACAACAATTCCAGAATTCAATCATACCCAGATCATCACATTTACAGACTACAACATGTGTCAGTTATTCAGATAAATGATCAAACCACATAAAGATGATTCTCTAACATCTCGATACATAACTAGATCTTAAGATCTCGATACATAACTAGATCTTATCCTTCATCAAGCGCTAAGGCTCATCCTTAGTTCAGATCCAGCAATACACCATAACCCAATAACCTGCATTCTATATCTCACCCTTCATCAGGTATTCAATGCTTGAGTGCCTTGGCCTAGTGATCTTCTCCTCCTTTTATAGTTTTAGGCCTTTCTCAATACCATGGACCAAAACCATTTAGGATCAATACCTTGGACCAAATACCTAGGGCCAATACCTTGGATCAAATACCTTGGACCAATACCATGGATTGAAATACCATGGACCAAATAATTCGAACCAAAAATGTAGTTTTTCAAGGTATACGTGCCTTTCCTTCAATGAAAGTGCGTGTGTGCGTATACGCACCTTGAATTTAGTGAACCCCCATATACATGCGTCTTGGCCAATAGTGAACCTGCGTATACCTTTCTGTCTTCATTTTGTGAAGTCTGAGCTATAACTCTGTGTTACTAACTTGTTGCACTGTGATCTGTCATCTGAGTGAGTTGCCATCAAGGACAACACCTATGTCATAATGCCAACAATCCCCCCCTTTGGACTTAATGGCAACACCAAGTCAATCTCCCCCTTTGTCATCAAGGGCAAAGGGTCATGCTCCCCTTAAGTACCTGCTAAAATATCTGATATGTTGAAGTGTTGATTGAGCTCCTATGATCAAGTCCATGCTCCCCCTGAGCACAAGAAAGGTCTGTAAAAAGATAATATGACTCTATACATAAATCACCAATGACCTTCCTATCACCAAAGACTCATACATATATCCATCTCCCAATCAAATGGGGATATACCAACTTTTACTCATCCACCCAACCAAGTGGGGATATACAATTATTTATACATGTCAAAACATAAACATTACATCATCCATTCCATGCATAGTGAAGTTACAAACTAGGTCTTTTCATGACCTTTACATTAAAATATGTACATGAATTATATAACAGAGACCAAATATCTTAAACAATACCATGATAGTCATCAGCAACTACCATCAGCAACATTTGTCAATCAACATCTAGATCAGCAACCATGTTCTCTCCCTGAAAAAAATCTTCACCAAGATCTTCTAACATAATGCCAACAATGCATTATAAGAAGCATATGCTCCCCCTGAACCTGTCTCAGATGTTCACTATCAGATCTGATCATTTCATATATTAGAAGATTTATCAAGGCATTGTCATCAATCAGATATATGTCAAGTTATCAACAACTTATGAAAGACAACATATTTCCCCATGTCATCAGCAGACGGTAACCATCATCAAGTAGAGCGGAGCAGATAATTCACTGAACCATATCAGACACCTTTCTCATGAGTCTGGCCCACTTCTTTTCTTCAAACCAACATATACACATGTGTACCCACAGAAACCCGCGTATATACGCCACTACGCTTCATGAAACTTGCATATAACCACCTTTCTCTAAAAAAATGGATTTTAACAGTAGGATGATGCAGCAACTACTCCTAGCTTTTGTCTGAGATATTCAAATGTCTCTGTGGGTAGTGGTTTAGTGAATATATCAACAACCTATTCTTTGGATGGAACATACTTCAATTTCACCTTTTGTGCAAGCACTTTTTCATGTAGAAAATGATATTTGATGGGTATGTGCTTGGTCTTGCAGTGCATGACTGGATTCTTTGAAATATTGATGGCACTTGTATTATCAAATAGAATCAAGATGGGTGGAGTACAGGTGATCTGAATGTCTTCCAAGGTTTGCATCATCCAAAGTCGTTGTGTGCAGCAAGATGTAGTAGCCACGTATTCTGCTTCAACTGTAGATAATGCAATTGAACTTTGTTTCTTGCTAAACCAAGACACTAACCTTGAACCCATATAAAATGCACCACCACTAGTGTTTTTTCTGTCATCAACACTTCCTGCCCAATCTACATTTGTATATGCATGAAGTGTAATATCTGTATCTCTAGGATACCATAAGCCAAATTTTTGTGTTCCTTGAAGATATTTGAAGATCCTTTTGACTGCCTAAAGGTGTGATTCCTTTGGATTTGCTTGGAATCTTCCAACTATTCCCACTGCATGCATGATGTCTCGTCAAGTACCTATTAGATAAAGCAAACTGCTAATCATGGATCTGTAAGTTGGTTCATGCACTGCTACTGGTTCATCATTTGAGCTAACACTGCATCCTATTACCATTGGGGTACATACTGGTTTAGAATTTTCCATGCCATACTTTTTCAAGATCTGTTTGAGGTATTTGCTTTGTGAGAGAAAAATACCATCTTTATTTTGCTGAACTTGTAGACCAATAAAGTAAGTGAGCTCACCAAGCAATGAAATTCAAATTCTTGCTACATTACTAAAGAAAAAATCTTATTCATGGATTCTTCATTGCTAACAAAAATGATATCATCAACATAAACAACAATTATTAGCAATTTACCAGAGTCAATATTTGTATATAGATTGCTATCTGCTGGTCCCTTTGAAAAACCCCTTTGGTGGAGATATTTGTCAAGACGGTAATACCATGCCCTTGGAGCATGTTTTAGACCATAGAGAGCCTTTTTGAGTTTGAATAGAAGTTTTGCATCATTTCCATGAATGAATCCTTCTGGCTGTTCAATATATACTTCTTCTTCTAAATCTCCATTAAGAAAGGCAGATTTGACATCCATTTGATATACCTTGAATTTCTGAAAACTACATAGAGCAAGAAACATTATGATGGCTTCAAGTCTAGCAACAGGTACAAACGTTTCTTCAAAATCTATACCTTCTTATTGAAAATATCCTTTACAAGCAAGTCTAGCCTTGTTTCTAATAACTTCTCCATTTTCATTCAGCTTTTTTTTTAAATCCATTTAGTTCCTATGATATTCTTATCATGAGGTCTAGGAACTAATTCCCAAGTATTATTCTTTTCAATTTGCTCAAGTTCTTCATTCATGGCCTTGACCCAACATTCATCTCTACATGCTTCATTTACATTTTGAGGTTCAGTGGAAGATAGTAATGCTAGATAGCATGAAGCTTCAGCAATTGTTCTTCTAGTTTGCACATTTTCTCCTTTTTCTCCTCAGATTTGAGATTCTGGATGATTTTTCTGAACATACCTGGACGGAGTCTTTTCTTCTATCGTTTTATCTTCTTCTAGTGCTTCATTGGTTTCTTCTTCATAATCAGTGTGATTTGATGTGGGAAAATGATCCTCATCTTCTTTATCGTCATAATCTTCGGTTTTTATCTATTTTGGATTTTTGCATGCTTCATCAACCACAACATCAATGCTTCCAATAATTTTCTCAAGTCTTTTGCTGTAACACTTATATCATTTACTTCGGGAAGAGTAGCCAAGAAGAATACCTTCATCTGCTCTGGGTTCAAACTTACCAAGTTTTTCATCACTCCTTTTGATGTAGCATTGGCTTCCAAAAGCTTTGAAGTATTTTATAGTAGGAGCCTTACCATACCAAAGTTCATGTGGAGTTTGAATGATGTTTACCTGAACATTTTCTTGATTGAGAATAGTGACAGTGGCGAATGCAGCTTCACCCCAGAAGGTTGCAGGAGTTTCAGATTCATCTAGCAAAACACGATCCATTTGTTGAACAATTCTATTCATCCTTTCTACTACTCCATTTTGCTAAGGAGCCCTTGCAGTGGAGAACTACATTTTTATTCCATGTTGTTCACAAAAGTCAAAGAATTCGTCCGCTGAAAATTCCCCTCAATCAAATCTGAGGCATTTGATTTTGCGATCTGATTCATTTTCAACCAAATCTTTGAAAGCTTTGAACATTTCAAATAGTTCATCTTTATGTTTTAGAAGACCTATCCAACACATTCTAGAAAAATCATCAATAAACAATATAAATTATTCTTCTCCTCAAGGTGACTTTTTCCTTAATGGACCACATAAACCAGTATGAACAAGTTCAAGAGGCTTACTAGCTGACCCTTCCTTTTCAATGAATTGAGATCTGGTTTTCTTACCGAATTGACATGATTTGCATATAGTATTTCCAAGAATGTTGATATTTGGAAGATCACGAATAGCCCAGAATTTACATGCCTTCCTTATTTGGGAAAAGCTTAGATATCCCAATCTTTTGTGCCATAGCCAGTTTTCATCATTTTTGCTTAGATAGCACTGTTGTTGTCCTCCCTTGAGTATGTATAGGTTGTTTGGAGTTCTTGTCCCTTTAATCATAGTTTCTCCTATATCAAGCTCACGAACAACACATCCATTTGATCGAAACACTACTTTATTTCCTTGATCACACATTTGACTCACACTCAACAGATTATGCTTTAAGCCATCAACATACATAACATTCCCATCTTTAATTTTTCTTACAAGAAAATAGAGCCTTTACCTTTTATGACAGCAGGAGTGTCATTTCCGAAAGAGACACTCTTCTCCTTTTCTAAGGCATTATATGAGTATAGTTTTTCTCTGTCACCTGTCATGATTTTTGAGAATCCACTGTCGATGTACCACTGGTTTTCTTGTCCTTTTGCATATAATGCTATACCACAACTTTTTGTTTGTGGTTCTTTCTTTCTCCATATTTTGGGATTTAATGGAGTTTTCTCTTTTTGAGCTATATGCCGAAATTTACTCATGCATTTGGATTCTTCATGGCCAAAGTTGTTACAGTTTGAACATTCTATTTCATTTTCAAGAAGAGAAAAGTTATTATAGGAACTTTTCTTGATCCTTGTCACATTCCTTTGATTTCATGCTTCTCTAGTCATGATAGTTTTGTAAGCAACACATTGAGCAGCTTTGTGTCCAAAATTATGACATGAGAAACATTGACCATTAAAGAAGTTCTTGTGATTATCGAATCTACTGACCTATTGATTGTAGTTGAAGTTCCTCCTTTTGACCTGTTGATTGATATTATTTGAAGCAAATTGAGTATGATTTACTTGAGGTTGATTGTGGCTTTTGTTCATCCTTGAAGTAAATTGAGCCTGATTCACCTGGTGATTTGCTTTATGCCTTTGTTGAAGATTGTCGAACTGTTCACTACTCTTTGCTGCATCATGATAGCTTTTAGTGGAGGTTGACAACTTTTGAGACGTTTCTTCAGTATATCCAAGACCTATCTTTATCATAGGAGAGCACTGCACTTTGATAATTTCATTTAAGGTTTTTGATCCTTTAGCAAATCTAAGATTGAGAGCTTTTGTTTTCTCAAGATCCTTTCTTAGACCCACAATTTCAGATTCTAGCTTTTTATTGTGTTTTTCTCTTTCAACAAGTTGGAATGTCAAGGTATCTATAATCATATTCTTTTCTTCTAAACAAATTTTTAGTTTAGAGATTTCTTCATAAAGGTCATCTTCATCTAAAGAATCCAAAAAATCATCACCTTCATAAGCCATCAGAAGTCTACAATCATTGCTATTTTCATCTTCATCACTATTTGATAACCCATCGCTATCTTCATGAGTATAGTAGCTCTTTTTACTTACACTTTGTTTTCTATTCCATTTTGCAGCTTCCTTCCCTTTATCATGTTTATCTTTATGGGGACATTTGGCAGCATAATGACCGACTCTACCACAGGAAAAACATTTGAAAGGTAATTTACCTTTGAATCTACTGGAACCCCGTTGAAGATACTTGAAAAAGTTTGCTTCCTCTTCTTCTTTTGAAATATGTCCTGATTCATTGAGTTCTTATTTTCCTTTTGCTAAAGCTTTAAATTCAGCTCCTTTCATATTTGATGGACATCCTTTTCTCATCTCAAAATTAGTTAAGGTTTCATGAAGCTGTGTCATAGTAATAGTCTATAGATCCTACTTTTCTTCTATGGCAGATACTTTTGATTCAAATTTAGCAGATAAGGATCTTAGGACTTTTTCAACTAAGGTAACTTCCTTTATCTCTTCACCCAAATTCTTCATGCAATTAACAATCTCATCAATACGTAAGAAGTAACTAGCTACACTTTCATCATTGTGCATCTTGAGAGTTTCATATTGAATTCTGAGAGTTTACATTTTAGCACATTTTACCTAAGAGTCTCCTTCATAGCTTAGAATGATTTTGTTCCATATTTCTTTGGCTGATTTGACCTGCATAACTTTGACAAAATCTGATTGTGATAGACTTCCCAATAATGTATTGACAACCTTGGCGTTCGTTTCATATTACTTTTTACCTGCTGCATCTATGGGAATTGCTGATGGAAATGTATATACTCCTTCCACAATTTCCCAGACATCTGTTCCAAGAGATTGAAGATAGGTTATGGTTCTTACCTTCCAATAAAAAAAGTTTCTCCCATCAAAGATTGGCGATCTGATGGCTCCTCTCCTTTCTTAATTACTCATGATGATGGATCTTCCTTCAAGCAATCAAGCTTCTTCTGAAGGACCTGCTCTGATACCAATTGTTGGAAATAATACAGAGAGTAGGGGTGAATCAGTATTATCAAACTAATAATTTTTCATTTCTATAATCAAATTCATATATGCTACTTCAGTTAAGGAACTTGCGTGTATACGCAATTGTGTTAAGTGCAACTAGCGTATATCTATCAAACTTATGATTCAGTTAATTATGCATATATTGATATTTAATCAATGCATCAGAACCATACAAACAGTAACCAGGTGCAGTAAAAATAGAATAGATCATCACACATAAGAAACAAACATGAACACGAAGATATAAGGTGGAAACCCAATGTGGGTGAAAACTACTTGCTGCAATCATCTCAATCTTATTTTAATAATAAGATAATTATGTTTACAATTTTTGTATTGGTGTAGCCTTATACTAGTACGCAGGCATCTACACGCATAAGGCTACAACCTTCTCTCGTTCTCCAGCTTCTACTGGAAGGGAGCTACAACCCCCTTGCTCTTGTACTAGCTGATATGTTTACAAGTACATAGGTGCCAGCCTACAGAAGGCTACAACATTCTCTTTTCTTTTAGGGACCATGTTTCATTAATTTTCTGACTGGATCCATCAACAACACCATTCAATCATTAAATATATCTGCATCAACCAAACTCCTTTTGAACCAACCACAACTAAATCAATCAATCACTCTGATCATTCAAAATGATGTCACCAAAATACAATAACCAATAACCCAAAACAATGCAACAGCAAACAGAAGCAACTAAGATATATTTTATAATTTATACGCTACTTCCATGTGTCAAACCTGTGTGCATACGTGCTTTCGTCAAGGCAAACCTGCGTACAGATCTGCAAATCAAATCTGTGCAGAACCTGCATGTGTACATGCCTTTTCTAAGGTGAACCTACGTACAGATCTGTAAATGATGATTTAAATTTTACAACAATTCCAGACTACAATCATGCCCAAATCATCACATTTATAGACTACAACATGTGACAGTTATTCAGATAAATGATCAAACAACATAAAGATGATTCTCTTCAAGTCTTAAGATCCTAATACATCATTAGATCTTATCCTTCATCAAGTGCTAAGATTCATCCTTGGTTTAGATCTAGCAATGCACCATACCCCATTAACCTAAATACTAGATCTCACCCTTCATTAGATATTCAATGCTTGAGTGCCTTGGCATAATGATTCTCTCCTCCTTTTATAGTTTTAGGCCTTTCTCAATACCATGGACGAAAACCATTTAGGATCAATACCTTGGACCAAATACCTAGGGTCAATACCTTGGACCAATACAATGGACCGAATACTTTAGACCAAAAATGTAGTTTTTCAAGGTATACGTGCCTTTCCTTCTGTGAAACTGTGTATGTACGTATACGCACCTTGAATATAGTGAACCTGCATGTACATGTGGCTTGGATAATGGTGAACCTGCATATACCTTTCTTTCTTCATTTTGTGAAGTCTTATCTGTAATCTGTGTTGTTAACTTGTTGCAATGTGATCTGAGTGAGTTGCGATCAAGGACAACACCTGTGTCATAATGCCAATAGTTGGTTGAAGCAAAGAGAAAAATCACATCCTCACACGAGAAAAAAATAGTATTAAAGGGATCTGCAATTCCCAACTACTTGGAGATGGATTTTTAGCTACTTTGGTTAGTCAAGACTATATTCATTGATAAACCCAGCTATACCAAGTTGACTAATTTTAGGATGGCTTGCAATATAATGCTTAAGTTCCTAGTTCATTATTTGGCACTCTGGAAGAAATGTCAGAACCTGATCACACCACTAAATTTCCAAGTTGTTGAACTTGGAGCTTCATCAACTGAGCTTTAAATATCAAGAGCACAAGAGTCTCAAATTTTGAAATAGTTTATTTTGAATTATTTAAAAGATATATTATATTTTGAAATTTTGAGAATATTCAGAAATGTTTTAGTTTTATGTTTAAAGAAGAATAAGTAGTCTAAAACTAGTTAAGGAAGTTAATAGTTTTTGTAGCTTCCCCTTAATGTAATTTTTCTTTAAAAAAGGACCAAGGGACCAGTTTTGGGGTTCCAATTTTTGTCCTAGAGACATAACTTTATTATGTAATGTGAACATTTTCTTGGAGAAGCAATAAAATTTCCAAATGATTCCATATGTATGTTTATTATAGCATGTTCCTTTGTCCATGTAAGTCATTTATATGGTATTCTTCCATGGAGAAATGTGTAATGAAGTTGTTGGTTATTTTTCATTAACAAATTTACTAATACTTTGAAAATAGCAGAAAGTACCTGTGGATTTTATTAAAAATAACCTTAAACTGTGCTCCACATTTTTCATCACTTCATCTTCTTACATTTCATATTTTCAAATAAGGTTCTATGTAAAGGATTTTGGTTTCATCCCTCTACATTGAATCTTTTTCTTTTGTATTTTTTTCATGCCATACTACAACTTTAGTAAGCTATACTCACAAACATATTGGTTGTTAGCACTATGTAAAATCCCTTCATGCTAAGAAATGGGCTACAGAGGTAAGCACAAATTTCTTTGGGCTAGAAACTGGTTTTTTCTAGCCAGAGGGGGCTCCCTCACTCAAAAATATAAATACTTTAAAGAACAAATTTATAGAGACCAGTTATCACAAAGGAATTCTAAAAGTATTCGGTTGAAGTGTTAATGGTTAAAAAGGTAATAACACATGATCAATTTAGCCTTTTACTCATTTATTTATGCAAGTAAACTGACAACTATTACAAGCGCATGTAAGCATGACTTTGGGATATAATGACAAGTTGTAGTATAGAAGAGATAAACTAAAACAAATCAATTTATTCCTCTGCTATAAGACAATGTTGTTTATATAGGAGAAAAAGCAACTAAGCAGAGAAAATAACATGCATGAGTATATAGGATTTCATTTGAAAATGAAACGTGAAGACAGTTGAAAAAGAAAAGCTAAATTGAATTCTAAATCAACTAACATCAAATACTCATAAAACACAGAGAGAAAATAAAATAACTGAATAGTAAACATAACAAATCCCATACACTATACGTAAGAATCCTTGTACAGTGAAATCGAAAGCCCTCAATACATAAGCAACATGCACCATGAATTGATCACACAAGCATGAATTTTGGAAAATTAAAACTAACATGTCATTGAACCATCAAAAACCATTTCCATATGCATTAATTAGTTTAAAGAGAAGTACAATAGCCAATCCATAATGTTTATTCATCGCATATTTGATCCAATAGAGTATTAAATCAAAATAAAGTTAGGAAAACGTTTTGTTCTTTCAAGTATTTTTATTCTAAATAAACGAACATAAAGCATTCTTATATTAATAAAAACACTAAATCACTTTCAAATCACTTGTCTTCGAAGCATATCTTCCTGGAATGAAAATTTCAAAAAGCACAAACGTTGGCTATTGATTGTGTAGCGTTTGTGCAACAGATTTGCAACGGGCCATATCTCCCAAAAAATAATACTTGTGTGAAAAATGAAGGATGTTATTGTATATTATATTCTTTTTAATATAAACATCTCTTTGTTTTTTTGAATTGTTCCCTAGATTCCCTTAAAACTCTCTATAAAACCATGACTAAAATAGAGTATTTGTGAAGACCAAAAAATAGGCTTTGAATATGCAATCAAATATCCTGATCCATGACACTTGTGAAAATGTGGAAGAGGGTATTGTTATTTTCCCTTTCATTTCCAAAAACATCTTCAGTTTTCAAAAACTCTCCTTCATGTGATCGAAATGCGTTCTACAAAATGGTTGCTAAAACAGAGTGTTTCTATAGCAAATTCCCACAGTCATGAGTATAGGGGAGCGGTAGTGGTGTCATAAGGATAAGTTTAGAGAGAAGGGAAGGAAAGGAAATGTAATTTGAATAATCTGTAAATTATATGTGAAAAGTGGATAGGAAGTAGATGATGTATGAAGGTATGTATAAAGTGAAATAAGGAAATAAGGTAGGGAATAGGGAAACATGGGGTAGATAGGAATAGGGGATAACAATTTAAAACACTAATGACTAGACCTCATGACCATCAGAACTTTAGAATGACACATATTCATTTCGGATGGTTATGAACGGTGAACAAGTGACACATAACCCCTTTTGACTTAAATGGATAAACATGTGTGACCTCGTGAATCCCACCAACTTGACACTCCTCCATGCTTTGGATGAACTATCTATGGAATAAATTCAAGGATGTCAGGAAATAATTTTGAGGTTATGACAGTAGCAGTGGTCATTGGATCAACTTATTCAAAAACTGAAAATTAAAGGACATGGAAGATACATCTAACAATGAAACTAATAGCCCTAACATTGGCTCCAATGGGGATGGCAGCCTCCTAGTGACGTGCCAAGAAAAAAATTTCAGACCATGTGCCTAACCATTGGGAAATGGAAATAATGTTAAAATACTGAGATAAATACTGATAAAAATGGAAAAAATTATAGACCAAGCTGACTGAAAAGGACTATGATACTGAGAGACTTCTATTTGATAAACTGATTTATTTATGGCAGTAGAAAATTGAGACCTTATTGCCTTCACCTCGGGCTTCAAATCCAAACTACTACTACCCACACTTGTATTATTA
The DNA here is from genome assembly GCA_000404065.3 of Pinus taeda. NCBI lineage: Eukaryota > Viridiplantae > Streptophyta > Pinopsida > Pinales > Pinaceae > Pinus > Pinus taeda. The sequence goes on along the minus strand of APFE031012274.1, from coordinate 89,498 downwards.
AAAAATAAAATGGTATAGATAATGGAATCTTTCATATGTTGAAAGTATGTACACTAGGTAATCACCTCCTTCCAATGTAGTCAGTCAAGCAGAAGGCTACTTGGTTGAATGTTGCTCACAACTGCCTTGAACAGGAAGAAAAAATGTAATATTAGCAACTCAAAACTAAATTGATCCTGAAAACCAACATCGATGAAGAGTACAAGATCCCAAAACTTCTAGAACATACTAGCCATGGGATGACAATGCTCTCCTTTCATAGGCTCCAAGAGACTAGCAAAAGAATCTTCAGAAATATAACTGGTTACCTTCACATGATGATCAGTAAAGGAATCTGTTCTAGAGGAAAGAGAACATCCAGTTCATTTCTCTTGTCCTCCTCAATTGAGGCAAACACCTTATCCACATAAATGATGTGCACATCCATAGGATCTGAGAAAACCTTCTCTTTTTCGGCAGACTCTTCATGTGCAAAAGACTCTAAAATATCCCCTTCTTTTTCGTTGCTCTCATCTTCTTGATCATTAACAGTTTGTTGAATACATCGATCAAGCTCAAGAGGATACACCTTCTGCTGAGAATCCACTTGAATATCATGGCAATGATCCTCATCATGTACTATGTCATTTTATTGTTTAAAAGAATTCTCATACTTTTGATCATCAAAAGACTGATTAGGTTGCTACAAATTTTCATCAAACTCAAAAGCTGAATCATAATTGTCTGCATCAAAAAGTTGATCTACTTCGTTTTTGGGCAAGAGAGAAGTTACCATATCTTCTTGGTGATGAAAAGGGTTCTCGTGCAATGCTTCTAGAATATCTTCATCCATGAACTCTTCATCGCCATAAAAAATCTCCATATTTCGAATGAAATTCTGAACATGGTCGTAGAAATTCTCAACCAACAACAAAAAGGAATGAGATACTTTGTATTTCTCAAAAAATACTAAATGAAAATCCTTAAGTGAATACAAACTACCAGATGGCAAACCTTCATACCAAGGCCGCACTTTTCCTTCCAGAGTAGCCATGAAGATCTTCATGAAATCGAACCTTCAAATTGCATCCATGAATATGAAATTTAACCAAATGTAGAGAATCATCCTCTCTGCCATCATCTTTGAACCTTGGTAGATACGTCTACCAATCTACACAAGGCATGTAGTTTGGAAATCCTAGGATGTGATCTCGATTCATGGGAGAATACCTTGTAGCTAAATTCATTTTGAAGATGTGGAGACACTAGTGGAACTTGAAGATCTGAATTATGCTTGATTGTAGTCACTATGTGAATGGTTCAACCTTCCTAAACCTGACTATTGTTCACTATCAACAGCCAAATTGAAAATTTGAAATGTTTTTTCTCAGGGAAGATGAAACCGTCCGACCCCCGGCAATGGCGCCAATATGTTAGCACTCTATAAAATCCCTTAAAGCTGAGAAACCAGCTAAAGAGGTAACCACAAACCACTTTGGGCTAGAAACAGGTCTTTTCTAGCTCGAGAGGACTCCCTCACTCAAAAATGTAAAGACTTTAAAGCACAAATTTATAACAGAGACTAGTTCTCACAAAGGAAATCTGAAAGTATTTGGTTGAAGTTTGAATGGTTGGATAGGTAATAACACATGATCAATTTAGCATTTTACTCGTTTATTTATGGAATTAAACCAACAACTATTAGAAGGGATTGTGAGCATGGCTTTGGCATACAAGGACATGTTGTAGTATAGAGGAGATAAACTAAAGCAGAACAAATTCTTCCTCTACAACAAGATAACGTTGTTTATATAGGAGAAAGAGAGACTAAATAGAGAAGATAACATGCATGAGTATATAGCCTTTCATTTGAAACTAAAATGTGAAGACAGATGAAAAAGAGTAGCTAAACTGAATTCTAAATTAACTGATATCGATTACTCATAAAACATAGAGAGGAAATAAAATAACTTAACAATAAACAGAACAAATCCCATACACCATACTGTAAGACTTGTATAGTGAAATTGATAACCCTCAATACATAAGCAACATGCACCATGAATTGATCACACAAGCATGAATTTTATAAAATTAACACTAACACATTGTTGAACCATCAACAATCATTTCCATATGCATTAATCAATTTAAATGGAAATACAATAGCTAATCCATAATGTCTATATGCATCACATGTTTGATCCAACAGAGTATCGAATCAAAGTAAAATTAGGAAACCTTTTTGTCGTTTCAAGTCTTCTTCTTCTAAATAAAAAAAACATAAAGCATTCTTATCTTAAGAAAAACACTAAATCACTGTAAAAGAACTTGTCTTCGAAGCATATAATACTAGAATGAAAATGACAAAAAACACAAAAGTTGACTGTTGACTGTGTAGCACTTGTGCAATGGATTTACAATGGGCCATATCTCCCAAAACATAATACCTATGTAAAAACAGAAGGAGGTTATTGTAGATTATATTTTTTTAAAGACAAACTTCTCTTGGTTTATCTGAATTCTTCCCCAAGTTCCCAAAAAGTTCTCTACAAAACCATGACTAAAACAGAGTATTTGTACATTCTGAAAAGTAGGCTTTGAAGATGCAATTAAATCTCCTAATCCATAACACATATAAAAAATATGGAAGAAGTTATTTTTGTTTTCCCTTTTCTTGAGAACAAGCTCTTTTAGTTTTCAAAAAACTCCCTCATGTGATCAGAAACAGTTCTGAAAAATGGTGAATAAAACAGAGTGTTTTTGCAACAAATTCCCACAATGATGAGTACAACGGAGTGTAGTGATGTCACAGGGATAGGTTTAGAATGAAGGGAAGGAAAGGAAATGTAATGTGAATAATATGTAAATAATATGTGAAAATTGTATAGGATGTAGATGATATATGAAGGAATGTATAAAGGGAAATAGGGAAATAGGTTAGGGAATGGGGAAACTTGGGGTAGATAGGAATAGGGGATAAGAGTTTAAAACACATTTAATGACCATCAGAACTTTAGAATGACACAAATTCCTTTTGAACGGTTTTGATTGATTAACAACTAACACATAACCCCTTTTGACTTAACTGTATAAACATATGTGACCTCATGAATCCCACAGACTTGACACTCTTTCATGCTTTGGATGAAATCTCAATGGAATAAATTCAAGGATGTTAGAAAATAATTTTTCTGCTATGACAACAACAATGGTCATAGGCTCAACTTATTCAAAAACTAAAAATTAAAGGACATGGAAGATGCATCTAACAATGAAACTAATTACCCTAACATTGGTCATCTTGAAGGGTCTAGTCCTTTTCTCCAAGAGTAGAAATTACATTAGATTTTGAAGAAACATCTATGAGAAACAATTTTTAAAGTAATAAAAGAAAATATGTTTTCTTATGTTGAACAGATGTCCTAGGCACTTACCTCCTCTCATCCATAGGATTTCCCTAGGGTTACAACATATTTTGGCGTCGTTGTCAGGGAACGAAGAAAGAAGTTATTATTCCCTCGGTTTTATTTAAAATCATTTCTTTCTCTGTTGAGAAAAGAAAAAAATTTGGCTGAAATAACTCACCAAGAGGGAGTTATTATTAGCAAACCTAGCTCCAAGAAGACCACATACTCGATTTGATACCTCCCAATAAAAAACCCCAACCCTTTTCTAGCCCTTTATGATCTAGAAAAACTTGTTTCAATAAGTATTTGGAGAGAAAAACAATCTCAGGGTTTCCAATTCTTTTTCTCATAGGATTGAAGCTAAAAATCCTAAAATATCTCCTAAAACTTTGGATTTTTCAAAAGGGGAATTTCCTCCCCTCAGTTTCCTCTTCTAGAAACTACTCTTGAAGGGAAACCTTTTGGGTCAGTCCCTTTTTCTTTCTTTGTCTTGTCAGAAGTTGAATAAATAAAGAATATTGATATTCCAACCTTATCTCAAACTATTATGATATTTTCTCAGTCCCTTCTAATTTTTATAGTTCCTCCTACTTCATTTGCATCTCAAATAATGAATCTCCCTCCTCATCCAAATCAAAATATGGTGATTAGAAGGTTTTTACTCAACATATATGCTCCTTGAAATATACCTCAGCCTATGGATGCTATGCCATGGAACTATTTAAATTTATTTCCTCGGTTTACAACGAAGACGACATACCGACAGAGAAACATGTGGCCAATTTTTGTTCTTTCATAGAGAATTTAAATGTGGAATATTTGGATGTTGTTATGAGATTGTTTGTGCAGTCTCTTGGTGGAGAAGCCATAAAATGGTTTAAGAACCTCCCTTCCAATTCAATTAACAAATGGAAGGTCCTAGAAAATAATTTTGTATAGATATGGGGAGAAAAGAAAGACCATGGATATTTTTTTACTAAGTTCAATGTTATTAAAAGGAAGGCAAATGAACAAGTTGTAGAGTCCATAAAGAGATTTAATAAACTCTATAATACCTTTTCAACAGAGATTAAACCCCCACTTGCAGTTGTTGAGGTGTTTTTCACAGGGGCTTTTGATTCTGATTTTGGTTTGACCTTGAGAGAGATAATATCCCCCACTTTGGATCATATTCAAAATAATGCCCTGGAGATAGAGGCTAATCTCATGCCTCTTTTGTATGTTGGACTCAAGGGCATCTCATAATCTGATGCCTCTTTTGGTTATGAAGAAGTTGTGTTCTTTTCACTCAAAAAGATTCAAATATGTTGGCTTTATAAAATATTTGGTGATTTCTCTAGGAAAAAATATAGTCAGAAGAATTGTAATAGATGTAGTAGTTACAGACATCCCAACAATAGTTGGAATGCTTCTTTCAATATATTGGGGTATGAATATAAGAGGAGTTCGAAAACTAGATTTTACATATGTTATAATTCCAATTTTTGGTTATGAAGGGAGGAGGCTATACATAGAATTGAGATTTGTTAAAACTATCACCAAAGAAGGAAATCCAAATAACTCCCCAATGTATAGCCAGGAGAAATATTTTTCAAGTTCTTTTATTAGAACTTGACATTGAAATCATTGAGGATACACAGGTTCAAATTCCAGTATGATTTTATAAGAAAGAAGCAATTTAAAATTCTATTTTGAAGTTTTTTTTTTTTATGGAGCATATTCTAAAGAATGAAATGGTTCAGGGGCATTAATTCTTTCTCCAAAAGGTGAGATGATCCCTCTTTCTTATAAATTATAATTTGTTTCAACAAATAATATTACATAATATGAGGCTCTAATTCTTGAATTACAAGAAGCAAGAAATATGAAGATTAATTGTTTGTCAGTATTTGGAGATTCTAAATAAGTGGTCAAACAAACGAGGGTTCAAATCCAAACTAAACATCCAAGGTTGAGAGCATATCATAATGAACTTTTGGATTTTATTGACAACATTTGGTCAACTTTTAATATGATGTTCTTACCCAAAGAAAATAGCAAGTTGGTTGATTCTCTAGCAGTAACAACCAACACTTTCAAGCCTCCACAGAATCCTAAATTGAAGTATGAAGTTGAAGTTAGATGCAAACCCTCAATGCTGAGAATGTAAAATATTTGTTGGTAAATGAGGATCAGGAGCAGATTAAGTGGTTTCTTGAGGTTGTTGGAGAATTTTATTCTTCAAAAATTGATCAAGAAGAAGAAGGTGAGAATGAGGAAGAGAAATAGGTTGATGAAAATTGACCTTGGAAAGATTAAATCGCTAAGCACAAAATTGTACAAATGAGAGGAAATGTGATTCCAAAAGGCCTTGTTCCTTTGGAAAGATTATTTGATTCAAATGATGTCCCTTTAAATGTAACCAAATATATTTGGGAAGAAGATATTGAGGAATGCAATATTTGTATAGATCAGTAGCCCAACTTCATTAAACTAGTGAGGGAATCCCAAAGGATTAAAGACAGAGGTATGTAAATATGTTCAAAAAATATTTTGATATTGTTGCCCGTTTTTATGAATATTTAAGGATGTACAATGAAGATAATATACATCACATGATTCCATTAAAATCAGGGGTAAAATTATATAAACAGAAGCTTAGACATATTAATCCTTTGTTGCTCTCTTCAATAGAGAAAGAGGTCAAGAAATTACTTCAATCTAAAATTATTGTTTCATTAAGATATTCATATTCGGTAGCTAATATTGTACTAGTTAAGAAAAGGAATGGGGAAATTAGGCTATGTGTAGATTTTCTAAATTTAAACAGAGCATCCTTGAAGGATAATTATCCCTTTCCCAAGATGGATGATATTTTGTAGAAAGTGGTGCGATTCTCAAGGCTATCAATTATTCATATCTTTTCTAGATATAATCAAATTATTATTCAAGTCTAGATGACCAAAAGAAAACAACCTTCACAACATCACGGGCTAATTTTATGTTGGTCAAGATGTCCTTTGGCCTTATGAACGTTGGTGCTACTTTCCAAAGGGAAATTCATATAGCTTCTATGTGGGAGAAGGATAAATTAGAGGTCATCTATCTTGATCACATAACTGTATTTTAAAAATATGATGATGAGAATCTAGATTATTTGCAGCAAACTTTTAGAAGTGTATAAAGTATGGGATGTCCTTAAACCCCAACAAGTCACATTTTTCTCTCAGAGAAGGAAACTTATTGGGCAATATAATATCAAAGGGGGGAGTTAAAATTTATCCTGAGAATGTGGAAGCAATTAGTAACATTCCCTTGCCAATAAATAAGAAAGAAATTCATTTTTCTCTAGGAAAAATAAACTTTCTTAGAAGGTTTATCCCAAATTACGCAGAAATCATAAAGGAAATTACTGATATGTTAAAAAAGGAGAAAGAAGTAAAATGGACCCCAATTTCTAGAGAATATTTTTCAAGAATTAAAAAGGATTTTGGGGAGGCTCATGTACTAGTTAGTCCCAATTATGAGAAACCTTTTCATATTTTCTCTTTTGCATCACCAACTACTAATGCAGTTGTGTTGTTGTAGAAAAATGAAGATAAAAAAGAGAAACATGTGGCATTATTTAGTTAGGTGTTGAGGGATTCAGAGTTAAAATATAATATTATGGAGAAATAAGCATATGCTCTTTTCAAAGCTTTGAAGGTAGTTTGGACATATATCTTGTAGTAAAAATTTACAGCTCATGTTCCTAATGCAGTAGGCAAAGATGTTTTAACACAGGGAGACAGTGAAGGAGGAAGAGGAAAGTGGATAGAAAAATACAAGAGTATGACATCGAAATCAAGCCAACTAAATTAATAAAGGGGAAATGTTTGACCAAGATCTTATCAGAAGCAAAGTATCAAGCAATAAGAACTTCTTGGTTGAAAATTATGAGCCAAATGCAGTAAGGAAGGTAAATCTAATGGAGAAGATAATAGAATTGCATATAAATATCTATGTTCAAATTGGAAAAAAATTATTGTCCATTATTTTTTGTTCCTTAGCTGTCCACTAGATTTTGATAAGACACAATATAAAGCTCTAAAATGAAACCCCAGAAGTATGTTATAACAAATGGTCATTTGTATCGGAAATATCATGTTGGGGAGTTGATGTTGTTCTTAATAGAGGATGAAAATCCCAAAATTATAAATAAATATCATGGATGTGCTTGTGGAGGCCATTGTAGTTGGAAAGTTACAACACACAAGATCCTGAAGGCTTGGTTTTACTAGCCTAACTTGTTTTCTAATGTTTATAGATTGGTGAAAGTTTGCAAAGAATGTTAGATTTTTACTGAAGAGAAGAAGCTAGCATTGTTACCATTGATTCCAGTTTTTTTGGAGGAACCATTTAGACAGTGGGGATTGGATTTCATAGGTGAAATGCACCCACCTTCTAGTGGACAACATAAATGGATTTTACTAGCTACTAATTATTTTACAAAATGGGTGGAAGCCATTCCTACTCAGATTGCAAGTAATTCAATGGTTATTAAATTTCTTGAAGAAAATATTTTTGCTAGATTTGGTTGTCCAAACAAGTTGGTGATTGACAATGCCCATGTATTTAAATCTGTAAAGTTTATTAATTTTTGCTAGAAATATAATGTCATACGCAACCACTCTACCACCTATTATCCATAAGGGAATGGGTTGGAAGAGTCATCAAACAAGGCCTTGTTAAGAATTTTAGAGAATACTATTGCAGAGAATAAGAAGAACTAGGACTCTCAACTTAAGTTTACTCTTTCGGAAAATAGGGTGACAACAAAAAGATCTACTGGAAAATCACCATCTGAACTAGCATATAGTACTACAACATTGTTTCCTAGTCGATTGGTCATGCCTGTGGCTAAATTGGTTCAGGATGCAGAGGAAAAATCCAATCCATTGACAAGGAGGATAAATCAGCTAGTGGAATTGAATGAAAACAGAAAACAGGTAGCTCAAAATTTGATCAATTACTAGGAAAAGATAAAGTTTGTAATTGATAAGAAGGCCAAAGACAGATTATTCTAGTCTAGAGACCTTGTACTCAAATGGAATTTCAAGAGAGAGGACAAGGGTAATCATGGCAAGTTCAATCCCTTGTGGTTTATACCTTTTAAGGTAGCTGCAGTATGTGGTAATAACACTTTCCTTCTAGAAAATGTTTATGGTGAGTTGTTCCAAGTACATATGAATGGGCAATATCTTAAGAATTAATTCTAGAACTAAATATCATCTACTTATCCATTGTAAATATTGGTGAGCCCATTGTAAGTATTCGATGTGTTTATTTACTGCATTGTCTGATCTGTAATATGACTCCATGACCAAGGTGAAGGCACTAATCTATGGTTCTTAGTGCTCTCTTCCAAAACACTATCCCCAAGTTGAGTCAGTGTTATAGCCATTTCAATTTTCTTTCTTAAAAAAAATTAAAATAAAAAATAGCAAAAAGGAAAAGAAAACAAAATATAGATGATTCCATAAAAAATAATCAGAGAAAAAAGAGAGAATCACAAATATGGGGCTCTTTAAATTTATATCTTGTAAATACCTAATATGTTTGTTGGAAGCCTAATGTTATAGTATCAAAAGTTTTGGAAATTTTCATATGTATTTTTAAAAAAGGAGGTGGGCCAACCCACACATACATGAAGTGGTGGAAGAAAGTGTTGAGAACTCTAGCAAGAAAGGCTCAATTTGACTTAGCCTTGGTCAAATTAAGAAAATTTGAAATTTCCACATCACCAAACAACCTAGAGGTAGTTAACTAAGGTGAAATGGCTCTTCTCACTCACCTAGCATAGTAAATGCAAGTTAGAGGGCTTGGAGTTCAATTAATAGAACTAGTTGGAGGTAAGTTGTGTAGTGGGGCAATAGTCTAACTCAAAGATCATCCAGATAAATGATCAATCAACTAAAAATAGTTCATGCATGCAAGGAATTTGAACTTCTCGACTATGGTGGAGATTTGAAGGCAGTGTAACATCAGTTGTCAACTAGTGTTGTGTGTACAGGTGTTGCATGAAATCTATGATCAATCCTTGGGAATTTCATAATAAATTTGGAGAAAAATCTAATGAATAGGGGCTAATTTCCTCAATATGTGGACAAGGAAATAGGAGGCTAGGTGAGAAAATATTTTGCTAAGTGTTTTCCAAAGCTTGTTCATTGAATAGGAGAACAATTATTCTTTTGCAGGTTAAGCTCAAAGTCGGAGCTAGCAATTGTAATAGTTTTAAACTCATTAATTAAAGAAAATAGGCTTGAGGGGTTTTTCCTAGTTGGGTTCCCCTATAAATCACTATGTATTTGTGCTTTTGTTTATTACATGTATATGCATATTGTTCTAAATTGTGAATTCCATTCCACAGATCAGTAGAGTAGAATTGTGTCTCATTATTTTTGATTAATTTTCTTGAGCAGTTGCAATTATATCAAATTTATAAGTAAGGGATTAAAAGGTGTGAAAATTTAAAAGTGAATCACTGTGACTTAAATCAAGGGTGTGCCCAAAACATAGTCTGATCACAATACAAATGAACATTATTTTGAAAGGTGACACCACACCAAAATGAAACCACTTACCACTCAAGGTACCCTTGAGGATGGTAAGTGGATTCTATCAATCCAACCAAAAGGTGATAAGCGAGTGTGAGCAAGTGAGCAGGTTATCCTTCCATGTCATTCCTACACATAACCAACCTCCATCCATCTCATACCTTTGTACTCTTACATCATCTGACACATCATACTGCCATGTCACATTTCTGTACTTCTTTGTTTGTATTGTCATAACTTCAACATTTCCCACTTTACCATCCAAAATACCCCATTCTCCCTCATTTCTTCTCTTTCTTTCATTGTTTTTTATTTCGATGCTACTCTCAATTACAGTGATTCTTCCATCAACTGATCCTAAGGATCCCAAGTACTAAAATTCTCCAACCACCTTTTATTGCTTCAAGAACAAATTTAAAAATGGATAAAAAGGTTTCTTTGTCCAATTCATCTACTCATATACCCTTAATGGCCATGGAAAGGGACACTTTTTATCTTGTTTATCATTTAAATTTAATGGAAATCCATCAAAATTTGTTGGTTAGTCAAGTTGAGTCTACAATATTCCTATGGGTGGTTAAATAAGGTTTGTTTACTACAACTATTCCTCATACATACTCTCTCCTTGAATTTATTAGATGGACTACCTCGTCTTTGTATCCCCACAGATTCTATGTTATGAATTCAATTGGTGAGAAAATTTTACAGGTGTGTTCCTTATTTATTCATTAGGGCTTAGATTTTCCTTAGTATGATAATTACATAAAATTCACTGATGAATCTCTCTTGTCTATATACCAAATCCTTTCAACAAAGGATAAAAAGAAGTTGTTTGGTCTTATTTTACCTCTAAATGTTGTGCTTCCACCATAGTTTGCAAACTTCAGCGTAACCCATTTTTCTGAGAATGTTAGGTCAATTTTGTTTATGATTATGGGTTTTTTGGGAAGGGATGATGCCTCAAACATGGATTGTTAAGAATTATGTTTTTTCCATCTGATGATGCAACCTAGTGTTGTGCTGGACATTCTTACTTATTGGAAGAAATTTTTAACTCTCAAATCCTTAATTTCAGCATTTGTAGATGTTTTAGGTTCCCTTCGTTGATGGTTTTCCTCTTTCTGTATGCACATGTATACCAGTTCATGAATCTAGGTCTAAATATTGTTGATACAAACAAACAATGGTAAATTAGAATGGTGTAGTAAGGTGCAAAGAAAATAATGATTTTTTCTCTTACTACATTGTTGCATTTATTTCAATAATGTACATAATTGTAAATAACACAGTTGATCCTAGAATTTTTCTAGAGATCCAATCTTTGTTATAATTGAGGAAAGAATTGAATGTTGGTGACTGGTTTCTATTTGAAAAATATGTGGAGATAAGATTGTATGGTGCATAGGTCCCACCATATAAGTTTCCTATTTTTGTGCCTATCAAAACTTTTGAATTAGAGTTTGTGAGGAAAAGTTTAAATGTGGATCTAGTCCACTTTGGTTTGGAATATAATCCTAACATCTACATTTATTTTTTAGCCTATTATCCCTGACTTAGCCACATGCACTAAAAATCATGTTCACACTTGGTTTTTGGTAAACTAGTTCGGTGGACCAACTTTCCCTTGTTTTTTGCCTTTAAAGGCTTAATATTATGGAAATATTGGTTGAACCACTTTCCTAAACCATTTAGAAATCGAATTACATGTTCACACCTAACCGCACCTCATCCACTTAAGTTATTTCAGGATTGGCGGCCCACATGAAGATTCCCCCTTAAATCAAGGGATTTGGTCCCCTAGACCATTTTAGCATGTTTTAAAGTTTCCTTCCTTGAGAAATGCACCCCTCCTCATGCTTGCCTCATGGCTGATGGTTGGGATAGGTTGACTTGAGTCATTGTTGCTATTTTAGGCTTCCCTTTAGCTTTTCTTAGCCTTTTCTAGTTTTTTACTATTTTTTCCTAGTTTTCTAGATTTGACAATTTCTATACAGCCATGGTTGCTCATGTATTACTATTTTTCATTAATTTAATACATTTATTTTGTGGAGAAAATCCTTTCTCTCCTCTCTTGAATATCAGCAATTTAACTAGAATTCTAGATCTATCAAAGTTTCTACAGGAATTCTACACTTTGTCCCAGCTAGAAAGGGGTTTTTATTCAAATTTCCACTAACACTAGGGCCCTTCATTGTAAACAATAGCAAAGTAGCAAAGGAGATTGAGAAAACATTGTAGCATATGAAGTTCCAACAAGGATAGAAGTGGAACTATGACCTCCACCAGGTTATTTCCAAGTGGAGGTTAGGAATATCATGTGCCCCATATATTCATGAATCAAGACCAGAAATGGAGATATTAGCAAATTATTCCATGTTAGAGGTAGAAAAAAGCACATATGTGGAAACCCCTCTACCCACTTATAAGGGATTGAAGAGAATTCTTGATGATATTATAAACCTTGATGCGGAAAATTCTCAGACCAACAAAAAAGAAAAAACTAAAGAAGGAGAAACTAGATTTTCACAAAGAATAGAGAGGTCTTCAAATGAGGTTGGATTCCAGCTGCAATTGGGAGGGACAAGGTGTGCAACCCCATATCCAATTCCCAATGAGGAACAATCTTCCTTGAATGTTTTGAAGGACAAATTTCATCAAATTCAAGAGAAGAATGCTAAAATGAAGAAAAATGTCATGGCACAATTGGAAGCCCAATCAATCTCTAGATATCAAGCTAGGCTCCTCTCAACCATAGATTTGGAGAGGAACGAGTTGAAACTATCTTTCTCTCATCTTGTCTCCTAGTCTATTTCTTCTGGTGTGGATTTTAGAACTATAAATCTCTTTATCAATGCTAAAGATATCTCACTGCTAGATAAAATAAACTTACACAAGCAAACAAGGGAACTAATTTATAGTGACCTCACCAAAACCTCTCTAGAAACAAGTAAGGTAGAATTTCTATTGGAAAAAGTGATAAATCAGTTGAATTGTGAAAAGGAAAATTCCAGATCTCTTCATACTCAGAATTACGAGTTTAATAAATTGATTATAAATCTTGGGGTGAATCGAGAGGACAAACAAATCGTTCAAGCTTTAATTCAGCGTGTAGAATCTGAGATTCAATATTTGAGTATAAAGTTGAAATTACCTATAGTAGACATCTACAAACTCTAGAGATAGCCTAAGTAGAAAAGGAAAAAGAGATCTTGAGAAATGAACTACTAGAAGGAAATCAAGAAGTTGCATCTCTCAAGGAACAAAATGCAGATTTGTTGCAGAAAATAGAAAAACATGTACATACAATTGTGATGTAGCCTAAGTCAGAGGACTGAATTGATAAGTTTTCCATGGTCATGACAGAGCTTAAAATATCGAAAAGGAATTGATGAAATTGTAGAAAGATTTGGATGGTTCAAAATTGCAGCTGAAACATAAAGAGAGACAAATGAACATGGAAAAGGAGACTGAAAACAAGCATAATACAAAGTACCAGTCAGCATGTGATGTTATAAAAATGTTGAAAGAAAATCTACAGGGAAACATGTCCCTAATCCAAGCAAGAGGAATTCTATGGGGATATAGAATCTAGCAAATTAGATTTTTATGGGATCATATGATTGTCAAATTTGAATATAAAGTTATGTTTAAAGCCTCTGAAGTCATTATCCATACAAATAAGGATCAAGTATAGGAGCGAGAATGGTAAGAAACAAGGATCCTCAATTAATTTAAAAACAAATCATCACAGGAACTTAGAGAAGTTGATATTGTTAGAAAAACAATTGTGGTGCTAGAGATAAATAAAATGGTTGAAAGAAACTTTTATAGAAAATAGGAAGAAAACAAGCTTGAGGAGGTCAAAGAATTTGTAAGATCTTTCAATTCCAACTTTGAAAAGGGGATTAGATTAGGGGGGAACAGTATGAAACGTTATTGGTTGAAGAAAATAGAAAAATTAACTCCTCACATGGGAAAACAAAAATCTTAAAAGGATCTAAAATTATCAACTACTTATAGATGGATTTTCAGCTACTGTGGTTAGTCAAGACCTTATCCATTGATAAACCCATCTATGCCAACTTGACTAATTTGAGGATGGCCTACAACAAAATGCTTCGTTGCCCAGTTCCTAATTTATCACTTTGGAAGAAATGTTAGAACATAATCACACCATTGAATCTCTGAGTTGTTGAGCCTGTAGCCTCATCAAGTGAGCCTTAAATATCAAGAACACAAGAGTCTCAAATTTTGAAAGAGTTTATTTTAGAGAATTAAAAAAAAAAAATTGTATTTTGTAATTTTGAGAAGATTCAAAAATGCTTTAGCTTTATGTTTAAAGAAGAATAAGTAGTCTAAAAGTAGTTAGGGCAGTTAACAGTTTTGGTAACTTCCCGTCAATGTAAAATTTATTTTAAAAAAGGACCATGGGACCAGTTTTGGGGTTCCAATTTTTGGCCTGGAGACATAATTTTATTATATAATGTGCAAATTTTCTTGGAGAAACAATAAAATTTCACACGATTCCATATGTGTGTTGATTATAACATGTTATTATGTTCATATAAGTCATTTATATGTTATTCTTCCATGGAGTAACGTGTAATGGATTTTCTTGTTATTTTTCATTAACATATTTACTAATGCTTTGAAAATAGAAGAAGGTTCCTATGGGTTTTATTAAAACTAACCTTAAATTGTGCTCTACATTCTCATCACTTTATCTTCTTACATTTCATATTTCCAACTAAGGTTTTGTGTAAAGGATTATGTTTTCATCCCTCTGAATTGAATCTTTTTCTTTTCATTCTTTCCTGTCATACTACAACTTCAATAAGTTATACTCACAAACATCCTTTCCATATTGAAGGCTTTTGTCCTTTTCTCCAAGCGCAGAAATTACATTACATTTTGAAGGCCCGTCTTCTGGAAAAATTGTTTAAATTCATAAAAGAAAATATTTTGATGTCCTAGGCACTAACCTCTCTACGCGAGATGTTATCCCTAGGTTTACAACACATATCTCAAGATGCTTTTGGAACACCTCATAAGAAATAGACATGATGACTAGAACAAGATCATCATATTCAATAATAATTTGCAATGTAATAACCAGTGGCAAATGCAGGACAGATTAGAAAATTTTCAAAGGGGTTAAGAACATTTATAGGAAAAAATAAATCACTTTGAAGAAATATTGTCTCACATGGAAAATCATGTACACTATCAGTTTCAGCTTCCATCGTCAATGAGTTCATGATCACAAAATCTTGTTCAATAAATACCCCTCATAATTATTAGTTGCTAGGTGTGTACTAATCCTCAAAGTTTTATATATATATGCTTATTTTCCTTTTTTAGCAATGAAGCAAATTTTCACAATTTGTAATGGTTTTTTACTAATTAGTTACTAGCCAATAAATCTAGTAAGAGTGAGGCTAATAATATTTTGTCTTATTGTTCTCAACAATGTAATATTTTCTTTTTTTTTTTGTATAAACTGATACTTAGTTTCATTTACAAATGCTTCTAATGTTCTCAACTACTCGAGGATTCCCTTTTCCATACTCTTATTTCTTTATTTGCATTAATTTTTATCGATAATTTAATGAGATGATTACGTTTTTTCTTTAAAATGAGATACCCAATCCTCGTGTGTTAGAAATAATATGTATTCTTTAATATCTTATTCTTTATGCTTTATTATCCTCAGCGATTGCTTGGATGCATTAAAAATATTTTCATTTAGCATATCGTAGATCATCGTGATCAAATGTAAAGTGTAGCCCTGAGGTTTAGTGAAAAATCTTTATGTTTTGGTGTATTGAAAATAATTCTAAAAGGCCCAAATGAATGGATAAATAGTTTGAAATGTGCTTATTTGGCTATCATAAGTCATTTTATTTAATTGAAGAAATAAATATTTTGATAAATTGTATTATTAAATTTTGCAAAAAACCCAAAACATTTGAATGATATATGCAGAGTGTGGAGGAAGCCTTTATTTTGCTTCCTCCATGCTCCTACATGTTTACATTCCTCAAATTGCAATGTTAAGAATAACCATTTCATTATTAAAATAATGTGAGCACAATTACAAAAGAAGTCTACGAAGATAAATTAATTGTTAGATTTGTTTTCCTAAAAAAAACTGAACAAGAAAATGTGTATCAAATAAAGTAAAAATTGACAATTTGCAATCTGCAAAAATAATTGTATGAAGAAGGAATATGTCCATAGCATGGTAAGTTCTTGAGCTTATGTGACATTTCATAGAAATTTTATTGTAGAAGGGAAAATATGTGTGTCTGAAATACCACGAAAGTTGACATCTTATAGCATCGATAAAAAGTGCATAGAGGGAGCGCCTATGTGAAACTACATATTTGGGCGAATAAAGGTTCACCTACAAATATCTCTTTTGTGCATATCATTTGAATCTCTTAGAAAGAATACTAGCTATGGATCCCAATAAATCAGTTAACATTGTAGAATGTTTCAAATTAAATGTTATTAACCATTCGAACAATGCCATGTTTATGTAAAAAATTGATAATTATTAATTCATTAATATGTAGCTTGTGGGAATGTATGTGGAGGAATAGACATAGACAAAGAAATTTTTATTCCTTTCTTCAGATACCCATTTTTCCCCACAACACTTATTCCTCTTACACATTAGAAAGGGACTTTATTTAATATCATTATTCAATTGATAAATGTGAAATCATGAGTGCACTTAGTATTTACGTAACTAAAACTTTTAATGCACCAAAATTTAATAAGCCAAAACTGCTAATTAATTGATTAGATATGTAACACATGGAAATGTATATGGAGATACCAGACATTGTGGGAGAAGTTTATGTTCCTCATTCTACATACCTATTTTTTTTAACAACATTTCTTTCTCACGCATTAATAAGTCAAAACTTCCAATTAGTGTAATTTTTGAAAATAAATCAAAAGGAAACAAGTTACCCATCAGTGTTGATCAAAGAAATGAGCATCATTAAATCTGCAATGAAGACCAAATATATACACTTAACTCAAATTTTTTATGCCCCTAACTTTTGTAGTTATTTCTATTATAAAAGGAGGTATGCCAAAATGTATACAGAGATACAAAAAATTGTGGAACAATGTCTATGTTCCCTACTGTGCACAACCATGCTAAGCATTCCTATTTTTTTATCTAAGATTACTTCATCCTTTGAAATTATTTCCACTCCATAAATTTCCATGTCTCCTTCAAAGTTGTTATATCTAGTTTCTTTGCACATATCAAATAGAATAAGAAAGTAATTAAAATTAAGAAGTTGCATATTCTTACATATTCTCATACAATCCCTCTGTAGTTGCAGAAGTGTTTCTCCACACTCCCTTATCTCTATGCATACCCCTTCTCTTGTTCTTCCGCACATCCAAACCTATAAAAGTTCCAAATAAAAAATAATCAAATGACGTCAGAGAAAAACATACTAGAAGTACCTGTCATAGTGTCAATTTTAATGTCAATGTTAGAGCACTATCTAATGAAATTGGGTTTCAAACTCAAATACTTCATTTTAATGCTCAATGCATTTCACTTAAGGTACATTCAATGCATTCTTGTGTGTAGGATACTTATGCTAAAGGCTCAATACTTTAATTATCCATTTTTGTGGACTAACACAAAAAGCCTCCTTTCCAAAATATTTTTGGTTTCCCATAATAATATATATTGATTCTACAATTGACCTATTGTTGATCATTCTTAGATCTGAAGCAATATTTTTCCCTACATAATTCTTTGACCTCCCCATTAGCAAGATTAAATGGTCTTGCTTGTTCTTGAGATATATTCTTTGGACTATGAACTTCTAGAAAGGTACATAGACAAGCTAATATATGAGGATAATAATCTATGTGCGGAGATAAGTTGTGTGGAGAGTGCAATAGAAATTGTGTGCGGGGAGTGCAACAGATAATGTGCACAAAGAATGTGTGTATGTAGTAAGGAGTATAAACACATTTGCACATGCTTTCTCCATCCACTAAAATATCTGATATTTATGTGCAAAGAGGGTAATATTTATGTTACTTCCTTCGCACACCTATTGAACTCTAAAATATAAAAGCTTCAAACTTAGAAATTGGACAATATTTATGTCTATGTGTAAATCAAACATTTAAGCTTTATATGTAAAATCCTTTAGTTCATAAATGCTTAAATCTTGTAATTAATTGGTTTGAATGTGTAAATACACAATTCATCAAATCAATAGAGTTTAAATGTGTAAGTATTTATTTTTATATGATTTATTTTCGTAAATTGACATAACTTCAATGCAAATTGATATCTACAACACACCCTTTGGGTAACTAGGCAAGACGAAGTCCATTATTCCAAGAAATACATGCAATAGTGACAATGTAAATTATATTTTCAAAGTTCAATCTCAAAAACTACTTGACCTGTTATTGAACATTAGTTTTGATGTGCTAATGTCAATTACAGATTTATAAACACGTGCTTGTTCATTGCTTCCTCTGAATAGATTTCCTTAGGTTGTTTGTGACTGTAAACAAGAAAATTTCATCAAGTTTTAAGTGCATGACATAAACAAAATAGCGTCAAAAACAAGTACTAAACAACAAACATTCAAAGTTAAAGAGAGAGCCCATACAGGTTGCCATAATTTAAAATTCTTTTGGAAAAAACATGTGAACAGTTTTGAAACCAACGTTTTGGACTAGCTTAGTGAGTCCATCATTAGGGCAATGAGATTGTACTTTGAGAAGAGAGAGTGCGAGAGGTTTATTAATAGTTATTTGAAAAAAATAAATGTTTCTTTTAATTGTCCGCTTGATTATTTATTAATTTAATATATATAAGTGTTTATTAATTTATTTATTTATTTCATATTTTATTATTATTATTTTTTATTAATAATTATATATAGATGTATATGTATTTATTTTTTAATTTTTATGTCTATATATATGTGTGTTAATCTTTATATTAATTTATTAGTTTATTTATTTATTATTATTTATTTATTATTATTTTATTATTTTTATTATTATTATATTTCTTAATATTCTTATATATTATTATATATTCATTATTTTTATTAATATATATATATATATTAATTTTTATCTCTATATATATTAAATTGGAAAATATATAGTTTTTTCTATTTTATATAATTATTTTATTAATTTTATGTCTATATATGTTATCTTATGTTATATATTTTTAAAAGTTCTTAATTTTAATACTAAATGTTTTTTCTAGAGCTGTATTATAATATTAAAGTAAGAGTGGTTGTATTTAATTATTTAATTAATTTATTTAATGAAGATTATACCTTTATTTATTATTATTATTGTCAGGGTTTAATTTATTATTTTATTAATTTAAAAAAAAAATATTTATTATTATTATTATTATTATTATTATTTATTATATTTATTTATTATAATTAATATAATAGTTAGTTAGTTATTTATTCATTAATTTATTTATTTGTTTTCAATTTTTATGAAAGTTTGTGAGTCTGTATTTATTGCTTTCTTATTCACTAGATTCGATTAATCAAATTCACCAGATTTCGATTAATTAAAATATCTGAAAAACTTCTAAGCTTACATCTCCAGCTAGCATCAGCTCTTCGCTCGGATCTCTAGCAGGGCTTAGATGCCTTCTCCTTCCCCAAAGCTGAAAGAATTATGGACTATACCCTAGCAAAGAAAACCAAAAAACTTATAATCCTCAGAAACGCCAAGAACATATCCACAACTCAGAAACAGGAGAAAGGCCATAAATTCCACTGCGCAGAACAACACAGCACTCCCAGCATCACTCATATGGACAATCTGGAGCAGGTCAAAACCAACAACACCTGATAGCAAAGGTTGAGTTTATTACAAAAAATCCCAGCATTACAAGCGCAGAATTCCACTGCGCAGGCACTCCCAGCACTCCTAGCATCACTCATCTAGACAATCTCGAGCAGGTTAAAACCAACAGCGCAGAACCTGATAGCCTGATAGCAGAGGTGGATTTTATTACAGAAAATGGCAAACTCATCAGCACGTATTACATCACACATCTGGAGAAATATCAGGTTAAAACCAACTGCGCAGAGATCACGGAACCTGATACAAGGAAGGTTGATATCATTGCTAATAACAAACAGCATGTACCCAGCATTACAGGCACAGAACAAATAGCGAGCCACTCCAGCAACACACAGAAAGGAAATCAAATGCAGCACAGCGCAAGCCTGTCAACACAAATGGTCACAAACAGCGTGGATACACTCACTATGCTGGGAAACAACCAGACAACGCAGGATAATGCTAGCGATAGTGCACAAAATGATTATGCTCCCTTGGAACAACGCACTCTCTCTAGAAATCCATCCCCTTGCAGTCTTTTTGGCAGGAAAAATCAAACAACAACAGCTCAATTAGACGGTCAACGGTAATCAACCTCTCAAATCTGACATTAGATGATACCCTGGAAGCGCGACTGGAAAAAGGCCTAAACTTTGTTGTGTCTCCAGCCAAAATTCTTGTGAATGATATCATAAGCAACATTGAGGTCAACATCAAAGACACAGATCAATATGTGGCAAAAGAAATAAGACAGGATGTTGCAAGAATTCTCAGAACTGCCAGACCTCCTCCAAAAAACATCTCCAAAGAATAATCCACAGCTTTAAGAAACATCAAGAAAAACAAGGACATCATAATCTTAAAAGCAGACAAAGGAAATGCCACTGTTATTATGAATAGGAAATATTATGATAATAATATGGAAGATTACCTTAACAAAAGTGGTTGCTATAGAATCCTTGACAAGGACCCTAGCAACAAAATCCTTCGCCTAATTAGTAACAAAATAAAAAACTCCTCTCTTGATTCTACTATTAAGAAGAAGTTAATACCCAATAACACCATCATCCCTAGGATATATGGGGTGCCCAAAATCCATAAATCAGGAATTCTATTGAGACCTATTGTGAACACTATAGGTTCACCCGCTTACTCGTTAGCAAAATACCTTGCTAACAAATTTAGACCTTTATTCGGCAACACTCCCTCCTACATCAAAGAATCCACCTCTTTCATAGAATGGATTAAAAACCTAGAGATGGGTGACAATGATCTCATGGTTAGCTTTGACATAGTGTCTCTCTACACTATGATTCCTATAGATGAAGCCATAGAAGTATTGAAGAAAATCACACACCATGAAACTGTGGAACTAGTAGGCATTTGCCTTAAATCTTCATACTTCAGTTTCAAAGGTAAAATCTATGAACAAACTCATGGAGTTTCCATGGGTTCTCCTTTATCACCATTAATTGCCAATTTATACATGGAATATTTTGAAAAAATGGCTCTCAAATCTTTCCCCTTCACCCCTAATGAATGGAAAAGATTTGTAGATGACATTTTCGCTAAATGGTGCCATGGTTTAGAAAAACTTAATGAATTCTTATCACACATAAACAGCCTCTCTGAACACATTAAATTCACTATTGAAATCGAAAAAGATAACTAACTCCCCTTCCTAGATGTCCTCTTGACCAAGAAAAATGGCAAGCTAAGCCACCAAGTCTTCAGGGAACAAACTCACAGTGACAAATATCTTCACTCAAATTCCCACCACCATCCGAAGCAAAAAGTTGGTGTCATCAAAACCCTAGTTACCAGAGCTTCCAGAATCTCTGACCCTGAACACTTAGAAGAAGAAAATGGCTATCAAAAAAACAGTATCCAAAAAATAATCAATAAATCCAAAACCAATAACCAAAAAAGAAAAATTGGTGAAAACCCTAGAATCCCCCTACCCGATATAAAAGGAATCACAGACAAAATTGCCAGAATTTTGTCCAATCATAATATCATGGTTGCCTTCACACCCCCTAACACCATCAGAAACATGCTAGATTCTGCTAAAGACCCAATAGACCCAAAAAATCACAAAGGAGTATATTCGGTTCCCTGCTCATGTGGCAAAATATACATAGGTGAAACAGGGAGATCCTTTGGCATAAGATTAAAAGAACACATTAATGATATTTCAAGGAAGAGGTCAGAAAAATCAGGTCTACCAGAGCATGTTTGTTCCTCCTCACATTATATTTGCATGGAACAAGCTAAATTAATTCACAAGGAAGACCATTATTTAAAAAGAAGGGTGAAAGAGACAATCGAAATCGAAAATTCATCCAACAACATGAATAGAGGCGACGGCCTTAAATTAAGTAACACATGGAAACCCTTATTAAACAAAATAAGAAAGTAATAAATACAGACTCACAAGCTTTCATAAAAATTGAAAACAAATAAATAAATTAATGAATATATTAACTAATTAATTAATT